>CCAG010005281.1:0-47500 GCA_001077435.1 Glossina morsitans morsitans
GCACGCCCACGAGTACTGGTGGTTCTTTGGACTGCGGGACAATGCGGGTTGATTCTTTTGCGATAGGGAGGAATTTGCAATAGTGATTAATGGGTTCAGTGAAGAAGAAGTACAGATGTCGAATTTCAGGAAACGTAAAATACTTTTGAAGGAACGTCCAAGCCTTAAGGCAGTTCCGTTAAGTATGTAATGGGAGTGTTTGAATAACGTATGAGTTCATCCACGATGGCTCGTTTGTGACCGATTATTCACGTTTTAGTTCTAGTACCTTTTTCTATTCACGAGATCTCTATGGAACTGGAACCTAACCTTTTCGAGGTGAAAGCATGTTCTGAGTGAATGTCCTTTGTGCTTTGATCTCATAGACAGTGAAGTTAGTGGTCGTAGATTCGATTCGATTCTCTACTTCTGAGACTACATATCGTATCGTTGCCAGGTGACATGCGTAAAGACATGGATGGCACAAGTCCGTTTGACTGACGTTTGTTCTGATTCTTTAATAGTTCTTGATAATCCCTGAAACGGTAAGTGAACGCTACATGGCCGAGCCGCACGGGGCTCGGCGAAGTCGACCAAAAGTTCCATTCTTTTTTTTCGGAGACCACAAGTGGAGCGAAGTGACTCTGTTTTCATACTCTCTGTAACATGGTCTTCTTAATGTAAGAGCTTCCATTCCCTCTTCATCAACGGAACAGTTACGGATAAGCCTCGCTTTGCCCAGCGTGCCCATGTGACGTCAATGAGCATAAAGCAGACTGGTTTCAACTACTCTTAGGTCACATACACAATTCCGACTAGAGCGTGTTTCTTGTTTTTTGTTTTTTTTTTCTGGTTAGGGAGAGGAAGGAGGCCCTGGACCAATCGTCTGCCTCAGAAGGTTTTCAAAGGGATTTTATGGTGTGAAGTTGGATTGAAACCGTCTGCTTGACCCCAGACATGTTAAATAGGCAATTGCAGAGCAGGGAACATGTCATTAGGACATATTCGCATCTGGCATTAGCGAGATAGTCCCCATTTCCCACTCCGTGTGGTATCGAACATCTTGGTGTTGCGAGATAGACATTTAATCCTTCGACTGAATTTGTCGCTTTCACCTTCTGCATTAAACGGTTTGTGTGCTTCTAAGAAATAAATTGATTCCTAATAGGATGAGAAACTGGATGTTGACTATTGACGCTTGATCAATTCAGTTGGATTTTATCGTGCAATAAATTTGACGCTGGATAATGAATAGATTGAATATGAAAATGATTTTTTTTTGCAATTTTCAAGACTTTTTCCAAGCATTGCAGTTATTGTATTATTTAAAAAGGTATAACTAAGGTAAGTTTTCAAAAACAAAATGTTGAGCGCATTCAGAGAAGACATTTCTTAATTAAGTGCACTTTTGATAAACCTATTTAAGTTATCATCGCTTTCGGGTAGAGAGCCGTTATATTTATTTTTTTTTATGCAATGCTAAATCTTTCAAATTTTAAATGAAGACGTAACTTAGAAAAAACAAAGACAAATGAAAACAAAAAAAAGAAAAAAAAAAAAAAACATGAAAAAAAGCAAAAAGAACAAAAAAAGAAAAAAAAAAATGAAAATAGGTAGAAACAATTTATTATTACCACTTGCAATAGCAGACTCTTTTGCTCTTACGGTACAACTTTTACAACACTTAGTCAGTCATTCAGTCTGCTAGGCAACCGGCATCAACATTTCGAATGCTTATGCTGTAAAACATAACATTTCATTATAAACATTTTTCTTATGCCTGCTTCAGGCAGGAACTTTGTTGATAAGAGGGTTCGGCAAGGGAATAATGCTTCTGACAGTGCTTTTATGTAAAAGCATTTGATTATGATGAATGTATTGTATGTGTATGCTCCGTTAATTTCCATTTTTTTTATTTTTTATTTTTTAATATTTTTTTTATTTTTTTTTTTACTTTGCTTATTTGTTTTACTATGCAATGCAATACTTATGCAATTATGATTTTTATCTTTGTGTGCTACTGTTCTTATATTCATTCCATCATTCTTCTCTCCATGCAGACAGCAGTGGAATATTACAAATTGGTAATGCTAACTGACTGAATGACTGACAGCGCAATTGTCTATTTGACGGTAACTAGAGTTGAATTTTACAAAATAACAGGTTAGATATCTGGCAAAATTATAGACAAAGAATGTGAGTTAGAAGCACAACGTAAAATAAATAAATAATAACATAAAGGACAAATAAGGATACAGCTTACATTTCCTGGTATTATATCATATAAATGCTCATTATTTTGTAATCGCTTCTTTTCCAGCCGCGTTATGTTTTTTCTTTCCTGCTATTATTGTACGTTTTTTTATAATTTGGCTTTAATATAATTGTAATTGAAGTGCTGTTGTCTGTAATGAATGCATGTGTTAGCATTTACAGAATGAAGAAATGTTACGAAAATTCAACTTGCTTATAAACAAGGTGATAAGGAATCTTTGCAAACTGAAAGAATGTATGAATGAATGAATTAAAATATATTTCTTCTCGAGCATATTGAGCATTAAACTTCAAAAATGCTAATCAACTTTATTATAATATTCTCCGTTTGGTAGAATGTATCTGCTATTTAAGGATTTCTTAAAGTGAAGGCTTGATAACCAATTGCTGCCCCAAGTAGCTAGTAGCGATTTACTGAGTCAATTAGTGATAAACATTCTTCACAAAGATTTCCTTCCTTTGTAAGCTAAGCTCTGACTCACACACTCGCCACTTTTTACTCATTTTAAAGCCAAGCAATCAAATATCGTTGCAAAACCTAAATTTAAACACTGACTTCATCCCAATTTAGTCACTGTCTCTTTCATGTCTACGTCAAAAGTTTAAACCTCGTGTAAACCTCAACAAATAAACCGCTCGTAGTTTCGTGTAAAACCAGCCACAATGGTCTCGCTAAAGCCAATCATGGATAGCATCAAGTAAGAAGCACTTTATTTTTGTAACCGCTGCAGGTGAAGAAATGCTCCCCCCGTAAAAAGCTCGCAATACTGTCAAAACTTTATTTCGCATTTAATTTTTCTGTAAATATGCTTTGCATTTTATGAAAACAAGTAGAACAACATCGATTTTAATTACACTTGGAAGTGGAGTGGAGACTTGGAATGCCGCATATGTATTTTTATAATCAGACAACGTAGTCTATATGTGCAGGCACTATACAGTTCTTACACGCTGCAACTTGCTTTCCTGATTGCTTATACTTTTGTATTATCTATTAACTTATGTTGTAAAGGTTTGATTGAAAGACATTTTGCGACAACTTTTCAGTTAATAAACTTTTATTATGATCCTCTTCACCTAATCTTTTCACATAATTTCAAAATTATGTTGATGTTTTCATGTGAGCAAGCGACCAGGCAGAGTGTTTTGTCAACCGTTGTCAAGGCTTAGGACCTAAACATAGTACAAGGTATTCACTAACGAGCA
The DNA here is from genome assembly GCA_001077435.1 of Glossina morsitans morsitans. Lineage (NCBI taxonomy): Eukaryota > Metazoa > Arthropoda > Insecta > Diptera > Glossinidae > Glossina > Glossina morsitans. The sequence goes on from CCAG010005281.1 coordinate 3,460, forward strand.
AAAAAGCCAGAAAGCAATCGTGGTCCCGGTTCACTTTTACGATTTGGCCAAAATTCCATACTTGAACAGTGTACAAATTCTGCCAAATTTAAGGCCGATACCTTTATTTTTGCGACCAGGAGTATGCTTTCCGCAGGCATTACACAGTCGAACAGACGGATAGATGGACAGGTTTAAATCGATTAAAAAGTCCATGTTGTTCAAGAAAATATGTACATGTGTCTGCAGCTTCCTTCACGCTGTTGCAAACATTTCGAAAAAGTGAAAATACCCTCTCTCTTGCGGTGGCGCGTATATGAAAACGTCTATAAAGAAAACGCTTTCGCACCTGACAATAGTTTCGTATAGTAAAACTCATTTATTGCAAAATTTTAGTCTCTGACTCATAAATAAACGATCCGACTATATATATGAGCGTGAATAAAAATTTGTGGTTCTTCCGTTTTATTGTTGCCGTTGTTTGCGAAAAATGCGATCTAAGCTGTCTCTTTTTTATTTAGCTATGTACCGCTTTGCAAAAGTCTTTCTCGAAATTGTATTTCCAGTTTTGCAAGCATGAATGAATCAATCGTAGCTATACCATGTGGGTCAGTCTTTGATTGAAAACGCCTTTGCATTAGTTGATCGCCAAGCTCGATCTCTTTTAAAATCAATCGCACGATTCCCTTAGTCAGAATGAACGTTAAGAATAAACTACAATTTATGAACCACCTCGACCATGCGACTCATTAGACAATTTTCGAATAACAACATTGTTCGTGGACGTTTAAGTACGGGTCAGACAAACTAAAATGCCTATCACTTCTCGGGCCGTTTCGAATGCTTTATAGCTTCGAATATTCTTCGTTTTTGATTTGCACGGTTTGCCGTAGATCGAAACTAGTACATATTTCTAGACAATCGTGGCTGCAGTAAACTCTCCTGGCTTGAAAAGTTTTTCTACTCTTTCGAAAACGCAGAGTACTCGTATGTATGAGTAACATATTATAAATTGGAACTGTAAAGCAAATTCCGCTGCAACTGAAAGCGGGAAACGTCACTTCACTGTGTCTATTCCTATGTCTGTCCCTAAGCATATTGATTGGTTTTCCTTAAGTGAGTGAGCAACAAAAGTCGTCTTCTGAGTACACTTCTCTTATGAGTACACACACACGTACATATCCTTGGATATGTCGGGATATATTTAATTGACGATGTGATGAAAAGAGTTTGAAGGATATCAGAGCAGCCCTTTCTCTGGCTGCCATTATATTCTGTGATCGATGCCATCTACTGTCGAAAATACGTTTTGCTTTAATTTCTTGAATTTCTCTTTCATTAGTTTTATTACAAACTAGTGCTGATAAATTCCCATTTTGCTTTTCAGAAATTTAAAAGGAAATGCTTTTTGCTTATACTTTGCTTTAGCTCAGTAAGAAACGTTGCTCCTTTTACTTTCAACTTTAAAGATATTCATTCAAATAGTTGCGGCTTTTACAACTTTATTTTCAGCATGTTATCATTTCCCTTTGGCTTGAGAATAAATCGATTTTTATTTTTGGTTACTTTTTACTAATTTGCTGCAACTTTATCATGTGTGCGCTGCTAACTAACTTTTCCTCTATCGTTTCTAAACATGAATAAAAGTTGGAAATGAAAAAGGAAAAAAAAAGGAGAAAACCATTTAAAATCACAAATTTCAGTATAACTGTCACAGATTTCTCCCACCAAAGAGAAACACTAAGAACAAAAACACGCAAATTATTTGACCAACAAATCCTATCCGTCTACGCCTCAAAATATTCAACTTTTGTTTGCTGTTTTCTATTTTTTATTTTTTATTTTTTTTGAAATTGCAACCAAAGCTGAAGGCGTTATCCTGGCTAACACCTTTACAGCTGCTGCCACAGCCATCGCTGCTATTTGCCACAAACATTTCTACCTCGACCGTCTTCTTTCGAAATCATATAATATAATAAATGTTTGAGATTCGGAACTAAATACAAACCAACTTTTTAACTCCGCAACTTTAATCATTATGAAACCCTCACCTTCCGGTTTTCCCTATAAAAACCGGTAACAGTTTCGTCACATGAAAAAAGGACAAAAAGGAGAAGAGAAAATGACAAATAGCAGTCAATCAAGGCAAGCACTCAGTATACTGTTCCATATGGATATACAGGCGCACCCACACCCAAACCAAACTATATATATATACATACCTGAAATTGCTGTTGGTTATCTAGCTAATGAAAGTTAGGAAAAAAGAGTTAAATGATATTACTTCTTCTATCGTTCTCTTTTAGCCGGTCGCAAATTTTATGATGCTTCGTAGAAAGGCTGCAAAAAAAGGAACAAAAATAATTTGAAAATAAATGCATGTTTGGTTACAGATAATAGAAAAGCTTAAACACGAATAAAGAACTTTTCAATGCAGTTTCTTTGCAATTATTATTATTATTCTTATTATTATTATTTTTATTTTTATATGTGTATGTATGTGTATATTTAGCAAAACTTTTCCATTTACTGCAGTTTATTTAATACAAAACTAGTTTAGCTAAATTATGATTTTTCTTTTAAGAAAACTTTAAGCATAAATATATTTCTCTTTTATTAAAATCCATTTCGAAGCAAACACAAATTGATAAGTTGCGACAACATAATGCTTGCTATCTGGAAATTTTTATGATACTATTCTTCCATTTTTTTTTTTTTTTTTTACCTGCTTTAAATAAGAAACTTTTGCTCGATGTGGATACATTGAAATGAAGAAAAAAAAAAAAAAATAAACTTAGTTTATAGTCAGTGTAGGTTAAATTTTTGGGTTCCCCTTATATATTCGGTAGTCGAACAAATATTAAGAAGAATTGCTTCATTCGAAATTCACTCGGTCTGTTCATACGTATTCCTGCTTAATTAGCATATGAAAATTTATAAATTTTACATTACATTACATTACGTTATTTAACACTTACGTCCATGTCCCCTTCATATTGTAGATCGGTTTCAATATCCATATCAGTATGTATATATGTCTCGTTCAATAATAGTTCTTTAAGAAGTCAACCCCTACAGAGTGGTTGGCTATTGGAATGCTCGAAAGTCTTTCAATAATTATGAACGTAGGAAATGTTGAAAGCTTAGGTTTAGGTGTTACCTGCAATCGAACAAAAATAGTGCATTCCCTGGTAACTAGTGTAACATCTAAGTAATCAACGAATCCCAGTAACAAAAAAGCTATTGTTTGAAAACAAAAGGAAAAGAAAGAATCTCTGCAAAACGAGAGAAACACTGCGAAGGATATATAAATTGCAGGAAACTTTTATTTCACTTTTTCAATAAATAAATAAGTTTTTCTTTTTTTTTTTTTGGGTTTTTCTTTAAATTTCAGTTAAATTTTTTAATAAAATGGAGAAAATATCTGTGAGATATTTTAACTGCTTTCATTTTATAGCCACTAGAAGAAATAACGGGAAAAGGATACACTGAAGTGATTTCGCTGCTTGTCACTTAAAACTTATTTCCCTTAAAATTCGAAACTTTTCTTTTTCTCTACATTTTGTTATTGTATTGTGTGTATAATGTATCGGTTTGAGAGTTTGATGACGTCTCACCTATGAGATATGATAAAGAAACTTGTCTACTCTTAACTTTTTTCTCTTGATCCTTAGAGATTTTAAATTTTTATACCATATTTGTAAATCCCTTTCTACCATCCAGACAAATTCATCTCGGACATCGTAAAATGTACAAATGCCTGATGATGAGAGTAAGATTCCGGATTGATTTAGTAATCGCCTGTCTCTTTGTTTGTTGACACGGGCAGACATCCTTCAAGTCTTCACAATAGTTTATACTGAGCGGAAATGCCATTTCATCAGTTCGAGCATATAAATTGACACTTGTGGACCAAAACCACACTTACATTTAGAGAGAAAACTGTAATATTTTGCAAGGTCATCTGCCAGAGTTTTAGCTTAATTTAATTTATTAATTATTAATGGTAATTAGTAATGACAATTCAATTATAGTTAATAATTAATGTGCCAGTAAGACTATAGGGTCTCTTTCGGCACAGTTGTGAACAGGAGTAAAGATAACTATATCGTACGATATAAGAAATAAAGTCAGTAAAGTCAGTCAAATAAAGTAAAGCGATTTATAGATTATAAAGCCTGCAAACCTACTGAAAATCTACTCGGGCTAACAATCATTTGGGTATGCAGTGTAAAGTAAAGAGTTCCATGACTTTACACAGCTAACAAAGAATAGTCTTGATGATATTAAGCTCTTTCGATTAGATAGGATTTAATTCATTGTCCCTTCAGAAATAGCGAATTAAATTTTCGCATGTAAATGGCATGCTATGCGAGTCTGTATAAGCTAATGGAAAAAATCAGGCTTCAGATATTTAGGTATGACAGAAGTTCAGAGCCCAATATGTATAGGGAAAACTTAGACATCCTATCATATGATAGGATATATATATATCCGCTTGTGAAGACATGTCTGGCATACTTGTTAATGGCAACTTCCAATTTTTTCTTAGAAACATGATCTAATCTGCGACATATACATTCTCCATATGATATGAGTGGCACAACAAAGCATTTAATTGATTTTAATTTGGCGTAGATTGGAATATAAGATGAGGAGAGCCATGGTTTAGCGAAAGCTAAGTTTGTGCATCATCACCAAAGTTGCAATCATAACGAAGAACATGCAACTAAGATACGAACACAAAATGAAGCCAACAACCACACTTTGATACCGATGTTCTAAATAGGTTCTAGCCAGTCGCAGTGGAGCTGAAGCCAAAGTACAATTCAAGCAGTAATAAATTGTGGTCGAGAGTGTCAAAGGCCTCGGACGAATGACGGAATACATGAGCAAAAGGAGGAATAGCACTTGATAGAACTAGTTTTATAATCCTGACCAACAGTATTTGAATTAATGCTGCGCATGGCTTGGAAAGTTTCACTATGTCGTCACACAACCACCTGATTCGCAAGCAAGGACCGATTACTGCAAACAGAATTGAATTTCAAAACCTAATCATTCCACGCATCAAGATTAACCTCATACAACTGTCGAACTTTTTCTAAAGCCAATTTCCTCAGGATTCTTCGCTAGAGAATCGTTTCATGTCCCTAGTAACACTCGTAGATCCCTATTTCCATACTTACGACAAATCTCTCAACCAACCGAATTAGGACAACTTCTCAAGATTTCATATGTCTGATAGTTCTTTCTACATTACTGGAAAACCAAGACGATTTACAAGTACTAGTCTTGCACATCTTGATAGCCACATACTCACTAAACAAGAAAGAGGCAATGGGACAGGTTATCATTAACATTAGCAAGATGCAGGGCATTGCTCCAGAAAATTTGAGAGGAGGCAAACATTGACCGTTGCTTATTAATTGATTTAAGATCCCTGTAACTCAAAGATACTCGTTTACGAGAATCATAATTGAGCTCCATATTGTCATAATAAGAAATAGCATTTCATGATCATGAGACATTCCAGGAACACGCAATTGGTTATAATGCATGACTAACGACCTGCCGGGGACATAAATGAAATCTGAAAAGATCAACTTACAACGCAGCGCATAACATGTGGACTAGGAGTTTATCAATTTCAAGCCTACAGTTGATATCGAGTCACGCAACTCATTGCAACGTTACTCGCTCAAGTGCAGATCACCATTAAAGTGTGTGTACACAGGGTAACCAATTTAATAGCTAAAGATCTGATATGTTCCAGGGAACGTTAAAATCTCTCATAATAACTTCATTGGCATCCCGAGGCCATTCATTAATCATTCAACATCACCTCATATATATGAGATGGGACGGGGGCTTTCCCCCAAAATATTTTATAATTAATACAACTAATGATGATTGGTGCATAACGATAATATTGCGCTGATCGAAACCTGACATTCTAAAGAAGTTGTTTTTTTCTAATAGATTTTTCAATGTCTGTCTATTAGTGTATATTGAATATCTAGGGTTGACTTTTTGTCCTCAAAGCTTTTGCAAATTGTACACTTGCACTCGCTTAAAGAGTGAGAACAATTTTATCTTTTTTTTTATCTAAAGCGAAATTTGAAGAATGAAAAGTAGGCCTTGAACGACCATCAACCTGAAATATTGAAACAATTTAATCATTTAACAATGTTCGGACAGCAAATCATTCATTTATAACCAGTCGCTTATTAAGATCCCTAGGGAACATAGTAAAGATTTATAAATGATTTTATGGTAATGAGTTTAGAGTTTCTTGAGTAAAGCAAGTCACAGACATTGTTTGATCGATGACATAACACATCATCTAACAAGTACGTAGGGTGGTGCGTAGATGTCACCACTAAGATTCATATGATTTTTATGTAGTTCCAATCATTCCGACTATTGGCATGCAAGTTGCAATCATTTAAGCGACGGAGTGCATGTTACCCACCAAGTGGCATTAGAGTACTCGAGAGAAATTCTTACACAAATATATAAAGGAATTACTTTAATAAATATTTTAAAGGTATTTTTCTTTCGTTTGCAATAAATAGCTGCTTTGCTTATTGCCGATAAAACGGACGCTTGAAGACTGTTTAACGTTTTGCTCATTGTCGATATGATGAAACGTTCACTCGTCGACCTCCGATTCACTCACCGACTCACCATCATTCACTTCGCTGGTTATACTTGTGAGAAATCTATAAATTTTTCCCTCTATCTAGAACTCCATCAATTTTTTTATTTACCTCCCGCGTATTGAAAATTGTTTTCCAATATTTACCGCCGCTCATTATCTCTAAGAGCTTAAGTGATGGATATCAGCAATTTGGCCTAAAGCGACTGTAGGATTCTTACTTGCATTTTTTTTTTTTTTTTTTGTGTTTACTCTTCACGCAAAGACTACAGATTTGAATTTAACAACTTCTTGGGTATTTTATTGTATGTTCGTTCATTTCGAGTTTTAAGGATAACAATTTGTTTCCGCTACCATTAAGTAGCAGATAGCATGATATAACAGCAGAGAAATTATATGTTATAGGATACGTTTACAAGTGTTTTAGTCTTGACTGCATATGTTCACTCGCTCTTTTGACTGAATGTTTTAAACAAAAAAAAAAAAAAAAATATATTGACATAATTATTAGGCTGCTCCTTGAAGCTTCGATGGTATATTTTTTGTTAAAGATTTTAGTTAGTATTCAAAAATGTAAGACTTTTCCAAGCCATAGGACGGTGTCGGCGAGACCGCAGCGATCTATATTTGATCCTTTCAGCGACAGTAATACCGTTTTGTTAGAATAGCTTGCATTCCCTATAAATATTATTACTTGTCATCAAAGACTTGAAAGCTTTCACAAGTTCATATAAGATCGGCTAATAAAATCTTTAAAATATTCAGGTCTTCATCCCAATAAATATTGTATTTTACGTCGAGCTGTAATTAAATATCGTATGAAAATGATGCGTAACACACTTCGATCTTGACAAAGTAAACTAATATTAGACTAAGAATGAATTCGCAAAAAATATGCAATAGTTGTTATTGAAATATGTATATAGATTTTCCAAATCTACATTTAAATGTTAGTTTAATATGCTTTAGTAAAATTGATTTATGTTGAAATTACAAAATTTACTCAATCATTGCTGCACTTTTAACTGACTTTGTGAAGTGTTATGTGCGGTGCTTTCAACCAAAAAGAAAAAGGAACTTTAATAAGCCTTTTTACTGTCCTATGTCATATGTTACATAAGAAAAAATTGCATATAAATCTATTATGTATATTTCATTCTTTGGTTCCATTTCCTCTACAGATAAAATATACGTGCGTCCTTTTTCTCTTCGTATAAATAAAGCGTGATCCTTCGAATATTTGACTGGTACGATTGTGGAAGTTGTTTATCGTACATCTTGAATATCTTTAAATATAACAGCGTACAGAATTAAAAGTAAAGATATTTTTTTAAGACTTAATCCTTGCGATAGCTCTCCATACTGGTATTTGTTGACAAACGATTTGGTTCAAGTTTCAATGCAAAGACAAACGGCATGCACCTAGACGGACACTCAGCCAAGCAAACATATTAAAACTTTCGGAAATTCTGATTTACCAAGCATGATATTACAATAACAATTCCGATATCTTCCGATAAGGCGTTACCTATCCCACGCAGCTTCACTTTACAGTCTTCTAAAACTATTTTGGACTATTGATGATAAATGTTAGGCAATCTAGTGAAGAAAGAGAAAGTAGGGAGAGAGAGAGATAGAGAGTGAGAAAGTAGTACGTAGAAGTGAGTCGACAGAAAAGAAACCTTTTTTTGATCACAATTAAATTTATTAACAAATTAACACAACCAATATATTTTTATTTGGCACTTTTGATTACTCATCACCTGAGATGAATTATCTGCAGTCCAATATTCACCCCACTAATGCGAGTCTAAAGATTATGGTCGATTTGACGACTTCAGAGATTTTAGTAAAAATTTATGTGAATATTTTGCTTTTTATTACCATTTTTAGAAGATTAACATTTTTCAATACAAATGATTAATCGGATAGGATCCGGAATTGCAAATTTTCTACATTATGCATAAGGTTTAGTGAAAAGCGAAACCGGTTAATGAAGATATACACTTTTGGTTTGATCCATTGTTAGAAGAGAGTTATGCAAGGTTCACAATAAACAAGCTAGTAAATGCTAATCTAGACCTTTATATAAACGCCGGCCGCGGTCCTTATGCTTATTGTGGAACGGGCAAGATGAGCTCACAAGTGATGAACCACAAATTAGAATATAAATCACTGTTGTCGCAAGTATTGATCCGCACAAACTTGATTTAAATATTTTACGAGCCCAGGTAAAATATAGGAATGCTCGCTAAGATCTTGCTACACAAAGCATTTGGCAACTGACATGAATGGGTTTGAGAACTACGAAGCAAAACACTCTTGACTAATGTCCTCGAATTTTGTTTGAGATATCGAAAGTGCTCTCTGTTCTTGCGTTTAGCTTGACAACAAAGAGAATTCGAAATGAGTTCTTAGCAGAGAAAATTTGGTAGTTTCCACTCGAGACGAATAAAGCATTCGTCGCAGAACTTTCCTACTTTCGCTCACTGGGTAAGTACTTCTCTCAGGTTATCGATCGCTTAATTGATTCGTCTAGGTTGTATTTTAGGTACTTGTTGCCACCATCCCAGCTGCGGAGTTTCAAAATAAATGATGTGTCGTTTGTTTAAGCATTTGTTTTCCTTCTCTCTTCCACATTAGTTAGAACATTTTTTTACTTCAAAGGCTTCCTATTAGTATTTATTTTACAAACTTGTTACAGCTCTTACGGTGATTATAAAGTCAACAAGCAAAAATTAAAAAGATCAAAACTCTTTAAAAGCAATCAAAGTTCCTTTGGAGTATGTTCGAACGTTCAAGAAATTCATGCCCGTCATTTTTCTTTTTTGTTTTGCACGTTTTTAAATACTTTTTCATAAAGATACAAGGCTTCAGGCATCACCAGTTCTTCCACGTTGTGTTACTGTACCAGGATAGAGTCGTTGATATTTAAATAGTCTCGAAAGCTTTTAAGGTTTATGGCACGGAAATTGCCTTTTTGCGCTTCTTCCATTAACCCGACATCCTTTTTGACAAGTTTTCTTTTATTTTTTTTTTAGTCTATTTTTTTCCCATAAAGCTATTGATTTGCAAACGTTTTTCCCTCTTTGTCTTTATGTTTAGTTGCGACATGTCATATCCGGGACGCGAATACTTCTTTTTTTTTGTTATTTTTTGCAACTTTTCTCTTTTTTTCAAGCTAAGAGCACAAACATCACAAGTAATTTTTTGATACATTTTTAATATTTTATGCGAATGAGAGAATATAAGTAAAAATGTACTCAAAACGATTTGGTGCGATCTAAGATGAAACTTTAACTACTTTAAATATAGCCTAAGCGTCGGTTAGGCGAACTAAAAAACATGAGGGACGCACTACCAAAATAGCAAAACGACGACTAGCTGCGTGCACGTTATGCCCTTGAGGGACATATTAGCTTGGCATAAAATCCAATTATTATTAATGCAATGAAACCACAACGAAAAAGTATAGTAGTGAACTAATTTATGACAGGCTGTCTGAAGCCTTATGTGTTAAGGAAGAAAAGAGTAAAGAAAAAAGAAACAATGAAAAACAGAAATAGAAAATAGAAGGAATGTGTAATAATGTTAATCAACTATTATTCAGTATGATATTTATGGCTGGGTGTGGGTTTACTTATGTGTCATGGTATTATTAAAACTTAATGATTGTGAAACAAAACGCATTGGGTACATATATCTATATACATAGGCATAGATATTAATGTTTGCCAATATCATGCAAGGATTGAGTAAAGTGTTATCAAGTAATTGATTACATCTCCGGGGAAATTTGAAAACTTTTTGTAATATATACACGCGCTTCTTTTAGCACATAAAAGACAAAACATTAAAACAAATACTTCTTACTTCTAGAGCAGAGGAGCAAAATAGGAAAAGACAAAAAAAAACTAACTTGAACAATAAAATAACTCATTGAAAATTAAGCTAAAAATATGTGTACACGAAGAAGTCATAAATTTCTATAAAATTTTCCTGTCTCTCTATATATACATGTTTTATATATATATATATATATATATATGTATATATATGCACATATCTGTAAGAGGAATAACTGCATGTACAGGAATAGTAACCGCACAGCGGAACTAAACTCAATGAAATAACGTAATAGGATAGACGCTGGCGCCTCTGTGATAGTAAACAATAACAATAATTTTTCCTTCAGCTTTCTAGTTTCCATATATATATCGTATGCGTACGTATATTTGTATGTATCAAAATACTTTAGCTTTAAAGAAATTTCTTATATGCTCTTGCAAAGCATACATTTCCAGGAAAATTGGGATGAAGCAAAAAATAAGAAACATATTGAAAGTACGCGGACAAGTTATGCTAAGTTTAATTTTATGTTTGCATATGTTACGAGTGCATGTCTACGTACGTACCTGCATATGTTTAAAACTTAATTGCTTTTTTCTTTTTCAATTATGTGGCGAAGTCTCTGCTAAGTCAGCTCGAATAACAACAGGCTATTAAAATATCATCAATAATATTTGTAAATTGTATATAAATATATAAGTATGCAAATATATTACATAGTAGTACTAACAGCAGCATATAAGTTTATATTCATGAATTAAAGTCTTGCCTTAATCAAAAGGACATATATATGTTCTTTATGGAATTTCTAAAGAATTGTTCTGGATGTTTCAAAAGGGAGCATAAGTCTGGCATACTGCTGCGATTATTTACGAAAGTTAAGTTAGATCAAATTACTGAAATTATCCAGAATTTGGTTTGCAAGTGAAGTCGACCCTTAATGGCAAAATGTCGTTCGTTCAAATTCGATCTGGAGTAATGATAAAAAGAATATATACTTCCGTCCCTCCAAGCTTTCTTTTTCGCGGCCCCATCGTCGACTTCGTCGGCAGTCATCATCAGTCATAGGCAGCCTACTTATGCACATTAAGATTTTACATAATGCATAAGTACAGTGCACACTTTAAATGACTACGTACAGTGTAATTTTACATTCAAAAATTATTTAAAAGTGATTTCCTAAAATAATTCGTCGCATTTGATGTAAATTTAATTAACTTCGCTCGAAAGTAAACTTTTTTCAGTTTGATTATATTATGCTAATAGGAGGGAGTTTTATTACTTGTAAATGATTGCTTACCTATGACTTTACTTTACTTTACTTTACTTTAAACTTACTTTTGCTGCTTATTATTCTAATTTGACTTTAGCAAAACTTTCTTCTGCTTAAAATTTTTAATTAATGTTATCTGAAGAAACTTATTATATTATTAAATATTATTTACTTCAAATATTAGCAAATATTTACGTTAACTATTATAAGAAACTTCATTCTCTAATCAAATACGTGCGTCACCGAAACAAGAACACTTTTTTATGGGAAAATTGGTTAAGAAAAAGATAATTGGTTTTTTGAATTTCATAAAGCAAAATGCGAAATAATGTAATAAAAGTGAAAACTTTAAGATAAATTCATAGAGAAGTCATTCTCTCTCTCTTTCTCTCTCTCTCTCTCTCTCTCTCTCTCTCTCTCTCTCTGTAAATAAATAAAGTAATATAACGAACGTTTGAAATAAGACTTCATTTTATAATTTCCAAAGTATATATATATCTATACATATATATATATATAAAATATATGTGCAAAGCCGTTGCAATAGGCATTGGTGAACGGACCAGCATAGGGTGAACGCACATGTCTTTCCGTTAGTTGAATTTAACATTATGAACTCATATATGTGCCTATACAAGTTTTCCTTCTTCGAAAATCAGTCAAATCATAGTCTAGGTGGTCCCTTAGAACACATAACTGCATAAAGCACAGCATGTAAGTATGGTTTCGGTTTGCAAGTGACCTAATATTAATGAGAATGCATACGGCACATATGATACGATTTATTGATGTGTTCCCTCTATCGTGTAATCAAATATCGTTGACAAACGAGTGGTTTAAGTTGAATAGAACTTTCATTTTGTTTGACTGCAAAATTGGTAAAATTTTTGCACGACGACACGAAACCTATATGCGAATCACTTTTCGGAACATGTTGAAGAAAATACTTCAATATTTCGATAATGTTATGGCGTAAGATAATGACTGGGAGTGATGAACTGACTACTGTATAATTCTATTAAGAGAAATATATATTTTTCCTCCCGTTACCAATGTACACTTAAATCTCTTATGCGTCATGGTTTTTCAATGAATGCTTTGTAAAAATATCTGCACCAAAATTCTCATTTTGCTATATATATATATATATATATATATATATATAACTAACTGAACTTTTATATGTATTACGTATCATGTGAAGTTATGTTTGTTACAATTGGAATGCCTTCACGAACATTTTTAAGAAAAGGATCTTTTTTTTTCCATATGATCGTGCAGATATTAAAAGCAAACCAAAAAGGAGGAGTAATTCGGTCTAAGCTGAATGTAATTTTTACAGGATTTCTTTTGCCTCTCTCATATACTCTTATAGATCTATATACACATATATATATGCATATATTCCATACCATTCGAATTTCCATACATATTGCGTCTTTCTCAATTTTAATTGGATTTTTGATTGGTTACTACTGTCAGTGTGCTTTTATTCTTACTTATGTTTGCATTTTTTTGTTCTTTTATATACATATGGAAACTGTACGATGCATGGCAGTAAGCTACAAATATTCTCGCATCAAAAAAAAAAAAGAAAAAAAAGAAAAAGATAAACAAACTTAAGATTTAACCGACAGGACGCATTTACAATAGACGCTAGGGGCATGAATTTATGTAAATCACCGCTAAGGCTTTTTCATATCCGTCAGCAAGGGATTACATTTACTCTTCCATTTGCGAGTCCCTGTATCGAGAGCTTCACAAATAATATCCATATTTTTCTAGCCCTGGGATTCTCAACAATGATTTCATGCCCGCATGACCGTACGCCGTTCATGAGCAGCTGAGCTGAGACACCTTTGATTCCATACACTCCCAGTTGAAAATGGCAGCTATTAGCTAAAATCTAAGATTAGATAGAAGCGTTTGCAGCTTAATCCGCCCATAAATTCTTGTCACATGTATTTCCAAAGACTATCGCAAAATATTTTCACCTTTTCACTACTGATTTGAAGAGATGTGCATGAAAAATTCGTGGACATAATTTTCATTCTTTCTTATCATTCTATTAAATCTCTGAATTTCAGGACGATTCTATTAGTTTATCATTCAATCGTGCGTATGCGATTAACTATACTCTCGTCCTTGGATGAAGGATACTTTATAGAAATGGTATTAATTAGATGTTATAACAAAGGTTATCTTAGTTTGTCTCTTCGCATCAATTTCCTTATATAGAGAATCCTGCATTTTGTTGGCATACGCAATGCATAGACGAAATTGTTTTCTTATAAAGGAATTTTGTATCAGAGAAAACCAGTCTCTTAGTGATGATTAATTACGTAAATGAAATAAAAGTTTTTCAAAAACCACAACTTGTGATTCTCATATGTGAGCAAATATATTTTGTGAATAAATAGAAAGAAGAACCACAATTTTCAAGTTTATTCGAATAAATTAAGTTTGAAATTTTAAAGATTTTTTCCTTTTTTTTTTTTTCTTGATTATGTGAAGAAAGAAATTTAGTTAAGCACAAGCAAAAACGGGCCTGTAACGGGCCATGGTATAGTGTGGAAGAGAATGCATCGCCCTACTGTTATGCCGAAGCAAGGCGCTGTATGAGAAGTAATCGAAAAAGTCGCCCGATGCGAATCATTACGTTGGCGATACATTACTATACCAAATTTTATCAAAATATCTTAAAAATTGCGAATTGTAAGTCAAACAAATAAAAAAACAAGATGGACAGACAAGCGTAGATTGATTCACAAAGTGATTCTTCTGAATCGATCGGTATAATAAAAGGCGGACATATCTCAAATCCTTCTGGTACTGAAAGATTAAACTGAGGAATTTCCCTATCAATCAATATCTCCTTTATTGTTCCGTTCGTCTTAGAATTTATTCTCTGGCTAAATATAATAATAATAGTAATAATAATTGTTGTTCTATTATATTGTTAATAGAAATGTTTGCTTTTTGCGATGGACGTTCAGTCGTTTCGAGTATTACTGTGTAAGCTTCTCTTCGTTGTAAATATTTTGTACAGTTAGTTACCAAAGCCCCGATTTTCTCTCTTTTCGCTTTACAATCCTTGGTGGCCCTCACCGTTTTTAGAAGTGTAAACGATATTCGCCGGGTAATCACTTCAAAGAAAAATAAAAGGTTTACTCAGATCTTATTAAAGCGTACGTCGGTGTGCTAAATATTTTTTTTTACTTTTCATTTCTTCGTCTTCTATTTTTGATTGTCTGCCGTCTTCCCCTTTTAGGCTAAAGTTAGTTATGTCGTTCTTTGAGTAAATAATTGTTAAAATGGAAATCGTTGAAGAAGCAATAAAAGATGCTTACCGACTAAACGGCCGATGACTAATCTCTCTATCAATTTATTTAATTGATTGTTTTTGTCCCTTCAAATCCCGTGTATTTATGATTTCGCTTAGCTTCCAATTCGTTCGTCGTCTGTTGAAAATTTAACAGCGCTTTTATATAACCGTCGCAATCAGTAGTAAATTGAAAAGGTTATGTGTATGGTTTCTTTTAGAAAATAGAAATTTATAATTAATGGCTGGCTGCCTGAAGAGGTAGGTTGCACTTAACGATGTTTTTCTTAATACTTCGTGGTTTTATTGTTTAATTAAACTCAAACATAATTAACGCCCTAGTATAGCACAATTGCGGTAAGGAAAAAGTTCATGGCATTTTTCTATTAAAGAAAACAATATATAATTTTCTTATATATTAAATAAAATTTATTAAATCATGTACGTACCCGTTTGATTCATATATGTTTACTGACGATTCTGAATCCATTATGGGATCTTTATAGAACTTTTAGGATTTCCGGGAGAGAAACTGAACCAAATGATTTTCGCAGGTGTCTTTCGAATCTACCCCTCTACACCCTCAAAAGAATGGAGCAAATACCCGATGGACGGGGCTAGATCCAGTCTATACGGTAGACAGATCACAACTTCGCAGCCAAGGTCTCCCAATTTGGCTTCGTCATGCTGAAGGATCAGCTGGAAGGCTTTACTGCTTTACGTCATTTGTGCGCTTCCATCGTATCCGTCGTATCCGTCGGCAGAAGAATGTGAAAAACTCGACTGGTAAAATATTAGCAGATCGTGATCCACGTTTCCCTACCAATTTTAACGAACATAAGTATTAACATACTTGGTATTAGTCCGACTTTTACCACCGTCTGTCCAACTCTATCCATTTTTGGCCGCGTTATTTTTCACATATTATCGTCCTCTATCGATCTCCTCAAAAACAATAGCACTATAACTGCCCTGTGAAACGTTACGGGTTTGACCCAAGTGAAATGGTGAAGCATAGGAAACTTTTTCAGATATTTCTGTCCTTTTGAATACGTATTTACTAATCAGCTAGTAATCTAGTAACGCTAACGATAAATGAAAGCTTTAAAGTTAGCTTTTGGGGAAAACGTCAAGGGCTTTTTTTACAATCTACTATTACTGACCTAAATACATTTTCTAGGGTTGTTTCCGTAATAGTTTATGTAAAGAGCTTTTAAACACAAGCTAAATACTTTCTCCGAAATACTTTATTAAATTTCTAAGTATTAATTAATTACAGGTTCCTACGCAATTTCAAATTATATCGCCAGCAAAGTATAGGTTGCGAAAGATGCAAGAATAGCACGCGAACGGAAATTTTACGGCAGCTAAGCTGGCTACAAACATACGACATGCGATGCGATATCGCATTAGTGCATAATAAAGTTGATAGCAAAGGTAAGTGAATAATTGAACTCATTAAGTAAATGAAAAATTTATTTAAAACATTATACATATAAATGATTGTTATTTATAATACGGGGTGATTTTCTAAAAATTTATCACCGCCGAATCGACGAATAATTAGCGTATATTTCGAAACATATCGTAAAAAAACGAGTATTGAAAACGTTTTTTGTGCTTAATTGCTCTTTTTTCTTTTCTCTAAGCGTAAGATTATAGCCAACGTCAAACATTAAAAATTGAAGCTCGATATATATATATATATATATATATATATATATTATTAAGTTGCCTAACAAACGTAATTTAGAAAAAAAAGAACTTGAGAAAAATTATTGATACACAACAATGGTTTAATAATACAAGAACTAACGGACTAAGGTAGCTATCAACTATTTGTGTCATGCAATAGCTTGGAAATTATTTCATGGGAACATTTTTTCGACAAAGCACATTTATGTTGAAATTCATGTCAATGGTGTTTGACGATGAGATGAAGAGTTTGTATAATGTGTTGTATTATAAGTAACGAGAAGACTCCACCATATCTTGAGACCATTCATATCGTGTAAGTATAATAATACCAGGACAGTTATCGCAACATATTCCACTTTATACTCGTTGAAAGCACTGGACAATCTAACAAAACGGGGAAATTGGAACAATTCATTAGTAAGGCATCGCTGACGATTTAAACGAACAAACGATATGCATTTGAAGAAATACCAATCTTTGAACAGCTAACTTGCAGGGGAAAATATTGGCCGTGAAGTCGATAATCAGGCAACGAAAAAAAAGCCTTCATATACACTTCGATTCAAAGATAGCGAAGGATGAGAAAATCAACCGAAACTTCGTCAAAAGCCTTGAGAGCTTTTCTTTTTGTCCTCATCTTTTAGCGCGTACCCGTCCCGTTATAACTTCCTACCAGCCATGATTTCGTGATGAGATAAAAGCGAAGTCGGAAAGAGCGTTAAGAATTGTGACTCAACGTATCGCGTGATTGTCATTTTCTTTTAAAACTTTTTACCTAAAAAATTCTAAAATAATTTCCCGTCTCTTGTGTATTAGTAGCCTGCACTTGATGTGTAAAATCAAATTTAAAAACATATCTTCAAATGCTTTGTGAATTCGGTCTAATAACAAAATATCAAGAGCAGATGACAGTAATGGGCGGGGCGAACATCACGATAAAATGTTAAAATGTTCTTTGTTAAAATGATAGCGAAGCAGGGACAAGACTTGTACCCACACGGCTTGATGACGACTGTGGTCGGTCGACAGTATTTTAGAAGAATAACTTTCTATTATTTTTGAAATAATTAATATTCGTTTTTAATTGAACAGCAACAACATCAAGAATTGAAATTCTTAAGTTCTAAGGGTACCGAGTCGTTTTCATAAAATTCTATATGGTATTAAAATTCTATATATTGGAACCCTATTGCAATGCAGTATAAAATGTGCGCGCTCCAAACAGCACTTCAGCAGTGTTTCTGCTAACGAACGCTATGAATTTCAAATGCACGCACGCACTGCCAACATAATTTAATGCTTTATGCACACACGCAAGAAGTACTTATCTGTTCATATATCCATAAGCAAGTTTGTGAACCTAGAATTCAAACTACTATGTATAGGCCGAAATGTACTACGATGTATAGGCCCCGGATACTTCGACCATACCATACATGAGGCTTTCTTTTATTGATTGTGTTTGTTATCATTCAGCAAAGAAGGCTTGCGCTTGAAATGACCTTGGGAAATATTCATGCAAAGATTTATGTCAATTATTTCCTATGTATTAAAATGAGAAAGGATATGGATACGGGTGGAAAAATTTAGCATACCATCCATTCATAATGGATAGAAAAAAAAATGTAAGTGCTTGTAATGTGAAAATAAGTGAAAGGCACAACGTCAGTTGTGAAATGAAATAATGAGAGAAGACAGGCAGCCAACTCAAGTTATGTAGGTGTTGCAAGCAAAGAAAAAAAAAAACAGTATACTGTAAGTAAACACCAACGTGAATTGAAATGAAAACTTATTGACCTAAATCTAAAAGTTTCATTGTATTGCTTTCATCGTTGTTTAAACTGATGTCGTAGTTGATGTTCATGTTCATTTTGATGACGACCGACCGAATACTACGATATAGGATCTACACAAACAGTATTTAATGTTGAGCAGAAACATCGTAATACAATGTTGTACGGTTGCTGCTCCACTTCCTTTTATATAAAATTTACGACCAATAAAAATAAGTGTAATGGATTCAGCTTTTACTTTGTGCGGCATGCAAGCTTTTATCATATTATATATTATCATAAAGACGCTAAGGCGCCTACATGTAAGATGGTTAAAAAGAACTAAAACGAACTAAAACCCACTAATGGAAACGGGAAGTTATTTAGTCGTAAAGCATGCTAGCGTGAATTTTATAAATGAAATAATTAACCAAAACTCAATACTTATCAGATAAATTATTATTTTATTTAGTGTCTTTTTTGTTTTAAAGGCGCTTCTTAAATACATATTTAATCAGTTCTAGGCTTTGGAAAAGTTGACATAAAGGGGGAAATTTGTGAAAAATTTTAATCGCAAATATTATCGTATATCCGTGAAATATCCGGCTTTCGTAACGGGATATAGAAACCAAGAGAACGAATGTTTTGACACTTTTTGCAACCAGCTTCGAAATTATTAGTTAGATCCGCTCATATCGCGTCAATTGAGTGAAGCTATTAAATGATAAGTATACAAAATTCGTTCTAAAGCGTATGAAATAGTCCACAAGTACTTGTACACTAATACCGCTGTAGACGTGTAAAGCCCGGCAAGTGCAAAACTCTTCATCAAATGCAATGTAAGCAGCAAACGTACATACAGCAGCCGCATAACAGCTATTGTTTGCCGTGTCAATTCCGTAACGTTTACGAAAACTGCATAAAATTCGTAAACACTCTTCTTCTACTACTGTTATATTGCTATTGCCATATAATTTTTCCCACATTTTCTCATTGTACGAAAGCATTGAAAAGTTAAAAATGAATTAAAAAAGGAAAAATAAAAATAACATACCCACATATAAACATATACAATAGACAAGCAATAACTTACTTAAATAAGCAAGCAACCAACACTTTTCAAAACATATTTCAGCTTGAAAGCAAATAATAAAAAAAAAAAAATAAAAATAAAAAAGAAAAAAGAAAGCCAAAGCTGTCAGTAACAAAGTAACAAGCTGTCAATTATTGTTAATTGAATGCGGTCTTGAAATTAATTATATAAAAAGTTCTTCTCTTCTCTTCTCTTCTCTTCTCTTCTTCTTTTTTTTTTTTTTTTTTTTTTTTATTTGGTTTCGTTTATATAAATGAATCATAATTTATAGCATTGACATTAATCATTTTCAATTAAAATTTAAAAAAAAAAAAGGAACTCTTTAAACTGTGGCATAGTTTCATAAATTCAATAAGAGTCCACAATTAATTTGTATATTTTTACGATTTATTTTTTCTTTTCAATATTCCTTATGATGATCAATCATAAATATAGTAAAGAGTGCTTGAGTGTAGTATGCTTACAGTTTAACGGTCTGAATGACTTTGGTTGAATGGGTAACGGAAAAGGTTACCAGAGCACTATTTGCCTGTCAATGACTTCACGGGGAACCATGGAGTATAAGCCCAAAAATGATCTGCTGGTCTTATACCACCGTAAACCTTCCTGATAGCCTAAGATGAAGCAAAAAACGGCAACGACGACATTAAACAAAACTCAACGTCTCGCGTGCATTGGAATGGTCGGGGCGATGAAATTCTGCCCCTTGAATGCCCTAGAGGCGCTGTTGAGCATTCCACATCTTTCTATCGTTATAGAAAAAGAGACTTCCCTGAGCGCACTTAGACTGTCGAATATCGGCAAATTAAAACCAGAAAGTCTGAGTGGCCGCCTAGAGGTATTCAAAAACTTTATTCATAGACGAACCTTTTATCAATATACCGGAGCATTGCGCTGCAAGTACAAAAGTACTGTCCCAACGGTTCAAAGTGACCATACCGGCGAGATCGGGTTCGGGCGGGCAAGCTTTTGAACCCGAAATGGAAACAAGGAATCGGTATACCGACGGTTCAAAGTTGGAAAATGACAAACTGAGCCTGAGGTTTGTGGCCCGAGTTGTCGGAAGGCCGTATCGATGGGATACAGTCCGTCCATATTTCAAGTGGAAGTTTACGCGAGGAAGACGTCCCATCATATTCTAACTGAAGGTGAGGCCATTTGCATAATCAGGCACCATGTGTTTGGCGAACATTTTACAACGTCGGAGGAGTGAAGAATTCTCACAAAGCTTTTAAGTCAATACTTCTACACTATCACTGTGCTGTTTAGAGTGCTACAGGGAAAGAAAACGCTAACGTTGAGTATTTAAAATTCACTCCAAGACGAATAAATTTTCTTTTGTTCATTTTAAATTTATGTATCTGTGTTGAAATAGGAAAAGTCCTTAATTGGTTACTGTCGTACGTTCTATTCCTTCGTCTATCGTACGATATATGCTTGTAAGATCGTATATTGCAAAAGAAGCAATGAGACGTATTTTGGGGAACAATTTTAATAGTATGGCAGCACCTCGTAGGCGTCCTGGTAAAGTGAAAACTCATTGTTATTTGAGCAGCCATTTGGTGGACGTCCCGAGTATACGAGCGATTGACGCGGTTGTAGTCAGAAAGCCTTGGATCTTGGAGGAAAGCAAGGAAAACCGAGCTTAGTTTGGTAATTGTGAACAGGCTTTTTGAACTTGACGCGGAAGTTTTAATAACCTAAGCATAGGTTTTGGATCGCATTTTAACAAACAGAATGAATTGAAGGATTTTGAACTGAGTATTGAATCTGTGTGCGAGGAAAGGTATTGACGAGTATAGTGAATTTTTTAGAAAATATTTTTTAACTTTAATAACGACTGGAGTTGAATGGTCAGATGCTTAGGTATGACTTAATCGATTTCGCTATTCACACGTATTATGCGATATAAGCATTTAATGTTACCCGTATAGTGGCTATCATAAAAATGATTACGTTCGAGTTGATTATAATTTTTCTCTGGGGATATTGCATAAAACAATATAATCATTTTAAAGTAATTAGTTTAACGTGCAAATCAATTTTATGTGAAAAACCTTTTAAGTTGGTCAGGGATTAGAGAAGAAATGTTATAATTTTATAAATTTCTTAAATCGTTTTTCATGTTTAAAGGCTTTTGGGTTTTTTTTTGCTTTTAAATGATCATTTGCTTTCTTTACTTATTTGATGAACTGTTTAATGATAATTTACGGTCGCAGTTTCATTTTTTGCTATTCAATGCTTCAACATTGACTAAAACATGCATATAAAGTGTTTCTGGCTGTGCAGGGGTAATTAAAATTACATGATAGATCAGATTACCTTTTGCATAATAATATAGTTAAAATAGTTTAGATTATGGCCCTGAATGTGAGTATGAATGATTAAGGGTATAATGTACGTCCAACCTTAGGGAATAATTTCATGCTTAAGTCAATATATAAAATATAATTCAATGTAATCTTATCTAATTCAATGTAATACATATATATGTATATATATATGTATAAATGATGAGAGACAGTTTTTATTAATGTAAACGACAGACTATCTTTTGCGAAATTCATTCATTATATTGTATAAAGGGATACATGTTTCAAGGTAATATGTTGTTTCTTAATTGTACGAAAATTATTCAAGAAGAAGATGATAAATTCAACTAATGCCACATTAAATAAAATGGAGACATACACAAAGAATATTTCTTTCAAAAGATTTTCAACAATTTTTTTTTTTTCATCAACACATGCATAACACTTAACAGTTCATATATAACCAGAAACAAAATCTATTTTAATACTTATGTGAATTAATCTTTTAAAATGTGTTTTAATTTCTATGCCTAATCGGGAGATTCGGTTTCTTAAATATTTACAAGGCGCAGCTATGCACAAAAGCGTTCGAGAATCAACTGTAAATTATTTAAACAACAGCTTCAACAATAAAACCAATTCAATATTATCCGCCTTACTCTCTTCCCGTACCGTCCATCCGTCTGTCGACATCAAGCTTACGGCCCGAAAAAGCAAAAGCATAATTCTTCTGTTCACTCGTCGAGCTAAATTGACTCATGGGCATGAAAGTATTTCTGATTGAGCATTTTGATCGATTACGATCGGAAAGATATACTAAAGAGGTCATAGAGGTTTAGTTTAAAATATTGTATCGTAGTATATATCGTGCAATTAAATGATCTGTTTTTCCTTTTGTGTATATAAACGAAATTCGCCCAACGACAGATTTGCAGTGCAGTTGTTTATAATTTAGAAAAGCAAGCTAGCGGCGAGTATCTCAAGTTTCTGGGGTTGAGTTCGACAAAATCTCTAATACTGTCGACAATGACGAGTTATTAGCACATTTGGCGTAATTAGAGTCTATTATAAGGATTATTATGAACTCGTAGTAACAAATTTTTGTTTTCTTTCAAAAATTTTACCGCAACAATAACCTTTCAGTGAAGTTAGTGCAACTATGTGCAACTGTATGGCAAATATTTCCGTAACCGTTGTCACTTCCTGTTTTCTCTCTTTTTGTTTGTCTATTTCCCTCTCTCTCTCTCTCTCTCTCTCTTTCTCTCTTTCTCACTCTCCCTCTTTCTCTCTTTCTCTATCTCGTTCTATTACTTTACGTACGCCTGTTATAATTGTTTCTTTAGCTACCATTATGCGGATAGTAGTCACACACTAATGCAAATATTTTATAAAATACATAACATAGCACATAGCACACACAGAGTCATTTAGCAATTGCCACATAATAGTTTCCTTTTTGGCAACACTTTGGCAAGAGATACGTAGTGAACGCTTAATAAGGTTTTCGATATACCAGCTTAGCTGGATCTAGCACCCCGTGGGCGTTTCATTTTATTATACGGTATGTTATAAACTTCATTAAGCATATGTGCTACACTTTCATAGAATATAAACTTCATAATATGTAACTTATATATACATGCATGCATAGGATACAAGTAGCTTACAGCGCATTAAGCATATTTAGCATAGGGATTTGTCATTATACTTGTAGTACATAAGAGTAAAGATAATTAAATGTACGGTATATTTAGCTTTCTTAGTATGTCGAGCATATGGTAAAGTGTTAAATACTCGAGTTAATAAAATATTCAACAAAATTGTTATTAAGTGTAGAAGAGAAGACTGTGAAAAGATTTAAGTCCCAAAGGATTTTTACGGAGATTAGTTATGTATTGAAGAGGAAAAAATTGATTAAATTAAACAAAAGAATAGAATTGAAACGAATTTAATCATAAACTTTCTATAATTAATCATAAATTGGATTTTGATTTAATACAAAGCATTGCAATGCTCAGTATCTAACTGCACTACATTTCTTTCGGCCAAATCTTCATAGTTTGCGCTCAGATCATTCTTAGCCCTTAATTCGGTTCCTTAATCGTTGCGATGATCTGCGTGACATCTAAGCCTACTTCCCATAACTCTTGATTTACGACCACTGCTATAGTTGCACCCTACTTAGTCCAACTTCTGTTTGATCTTTCAATCCTTTTCGTGACATCAAAGTGCCCTCTACTGCGCCACAAAAACATCCAGTTTTCACAACAAGGCGTAATATGTTTTATTCATGGGACTTTTTCTAGCGATTCACACTCTCGTAAAATGTTTACTTTTTCAACGACTACTGTCATAACCTTTAGATCATAATTCGTCGATTGCGTAGATATCTTTTGAAAATATCTCTTCACCTCAAGTATACATTTTCCACGATCTTCTCTGCATTACGAAGGTCAAATGGTCTAAATGCTCCTGCCTAATCCAGCCACCCGCTAAGTTAGTTTTTCTTTTCCAGCGTAGTACAGCTGAAGAGGGCACACATGCTTAGACTTGGCATCTCCGGTACCATGAGCATTGTCATTTCCATGTCTCCGTTTCTTCTGCAACAGTCTGATATAAGTTTTTTGTGATTCGTAGATGATGGCTAACTTTATAGTAAAACCTTGAGGCTATCAGAAATTGAAGTCAGACTATGCGTAAGCTACAAGCACATGTTAATAGTTTTGGCCCAAAAGTGGGACTAAGTTCTTCCTTAGCCTTTTTTTTCAAATGCGTCTGAGTAAGCATTTTAAACGAGAACTTAAAACAACAAAATTTATAGAAAATCGTAGAAAATATGCAGTGATGCAGAGAGACTTACATAGCAAACTCAACTCGTAAAGTTAGAACTGAAAAATGTAACGGACGAAAGAAGCACACCAAATGACTTAAAATAGACCGACCTTCTATTATACCGATCGATTCAGAATTACTGTCTGTCTGTCCGTTTAAATTTTATCCATGTAAATTTGCGTTTCAGCTATAGATCGCAATTTTTTAAAGATATTTTGATGAAATTTTGTACATTGACGTGCTTTGTTCCAATGATGAATGCTATTTTGAAAAATTGGTAGCTTGGAACAAAATTTGCATTTTCAAAAAATATCGGGAAAACTCGCTCTGTAATAGTATTTGGAAATTCTAAGTTGGTATGAAAAATTTGATTTGGCTGGGGCATGTTTTTTAATCCTCTATTCTATGACCGTTCCTACGAAAACTGCGTCTTTATATAAAAGAAGTGAGGAAGGAGAAAAAAATAACGAGGTGGTAGCCGCATGGTGTCGGATGATTTTGTGATCAATCGGTAATTGTTATGCCTTTAACAACGGAGTATTCTCTACAGCTACAACCAAAGTAAGCTGCACCGTACTCCGATTTGAATTCGCGGACATTGACTCCACAGTTCATTTCAATGCTTTATAATTTCATTCTAGCATTAATTGCATTCTATTGGTCATTGTCATGGTTAGATCCCAAGTCATCTAGAAGACTAGACTAGTTTTCAATTTCAGTCCTAGACCAAATTGAAAATTGATTCCGACGTGTCATGAAATTTCTTGAGAATAATCATAAATGTGAACTAATTGCGACAAAGTGAAGGGTGGTTTAAAATTGTTTTTCTGACATTGAGCAATCGGAACCAATAACATCGGAAAGTGAAGGATCTGTAGTAGCTCTGGAATTTCGCCAAAAGCTAATAATATTCGACCGACGGTCGGTGAAGATGTTTGATGTGGCCGTCCGTTCCAGTTTACAGCGTGTTTGTGCAACCATATTTTCCATCAATTTTACCGAACAGTCTGCGATTACTTCTTCAAATTTGTCCAAATCACTTTTCATGCTGGTCCTAAAATTAATAAAATTTTTCAATTCTCAATATTACCAAATAACTGTATAACGCACACAAATCGCATTATTAGGTAGAGAAAATTTTCAAATTTCATTTATTTGGATGTGCTTGTAGAAAAGAGAAGAAAAACTTTTTTTGTTTTTTTTTTTTTTTTTTTTTTTTTTGAATTTGTTGACATTCAAAAAAGATCACATAAATAAATATGTTCGAAACGAAATCGGAAAGACAAGTATTTGTTATACGGGCGCAGTTTTCATGAATGTTATCACAAGCTTAAGGCATAGTTCAAGAATATTTTATTCGCTCTTCTCAAAAACGGTCAGTACCTATAGCAGATTCTGAGAATGCCGTAAAAACCTACAGATTTTGTATGCCTTCAAATTTTCCTTTACACATGCACACAGTAAATTTAATTGAGGTCTTATCATTGCATTCAATATATACATTAATACAAGACGAAAGGCAGTGATTCTCAGAAATTTATTTTAAATTGAAACGACTTACACATACATACAGCCATATATATATATATACGCATAGTGATAAATTTTAGTATTCGTTATGCAATACTCGAGTATAAAACTAATAGGCATGTCTCAGATCAATCAATCTTGTCTACAATTGGGGTTAAAGTATGGTTAAACTTAGCATGCATTTCAGTTTACCTTAAAATACAATTGCGTAGCATACTTCTAAAGACTTTTAATTAAATTTTCTTTGAAAACGAAAAAAAAAAAAGAAAAAGAAAAAGATATACAACTTCAATTATTTTTATCTGAAATTTGATTTTTGTTAACAAAAAATAAGTAATCAAAGAATATTCGAACTTTTCATCATAGTTCAATCTCAACTTATCTAACACGCCTAAAGAAATTTTCCTCCTGTACAAATAAATATTGCAAAATACGTAAAAGTTTTTTGTACTGATATGTAGAAATAAATATTTATAAAATCAACGTTTGCCACAACAACGACAACAACAACAAAAGAAATAAATAAATAAATAAAAAAGAGTAAAAACAATTTTGCATTTTACAAAATCGTTTTTATATGTCAAGGTGCGGAGAACCTTGCTCCCACCTACACACCCATAAACATCCACTCTTACAGATATAGATAAACATATGATGAGATGAAAGTAAAATAAGTAAGAATACCACAGAATCAAATGTAAAACATTTATGATCCCGTTCTCCCGTTTCGCCCTTAACACACAAGCAGAATATCTTTACAAAGTTATATTCAATGCAGCTTAACTGATGAACATAATTTAATTCTCGTACAACTTGAATTCAATTCAATCAGACGTCACGGAAAAGTTAAGTAACACCTAATACGAAAGATGATAGGATGCGAGAAAGATACATAGATAGAAAGAGCGAGAGAGAGAGAGAGAGAGAGAGAGAGAGAGAAAGAGAAAGAGAAAGAAAGCAAATAAATAGCGGAGACGAATTAAAATGTTTTAGAAATAAAGCGGATTAATTTTTATAGAATTCACACAAAACATAAATTGTAACAGTAGTAGTGTAGAAATGCGTAAGTAAATCGAGTATGGAAGGAGAGTGTATTTAATAGGTCACATTTCTTTAGTTGATTTTGTTTACCTATGCAGAGGAAACATTAGCACCAGTAGTAGTAGTAGTAGTAGTAGTAGTAGTGGTAGTAGTACTAGTAGTAGTAGTAGTAGTAGTAGTAGTACTAGTAGTAGTAATAGTAGTAGTAGTAGTAGTACTAGTAGTAGTAGTAGTAGTAGTAGTAGTGCTAGTAGTAGTAGTAGTAGTAGTAACGCAGTCGTTGAACTGCAGCACATTCAAATAGTTCTAAGAAACCGAAGCCATTTATCTTAACTTGTCACAGAGGATAGAACAATGAAGTGCGCTAAGCACGTTGCAAGAGTATTATTCACCTGGTAGACGACGCATGTATCATTTTATTTATTCAGATTAAAAAAAGAAAAAAAAGCAAAGAAAAACTTATTTTTTTGAATTTCAGAGCACAGTCAGCATCGACAATAACCTTTCAAGCAATATTAATTGCGTTCAAGACCACGCACACTATTGCTAGCTATTACGTCAATGTGTAATGTATAAAGGCATGCAAAGGCAAGTTTTACTTCATTCATATACATTGCCACCTAGTTACCCTACCAAGTAAAGAGTCATGTTTATTTGTAGCAAGCCACCTTTACACCGCCACTTTGTCGGGATGTATTTATAAAAAACACTGTTTAATCATTTTAATTCAGCGCGTGAATGTTGTTAAACAAAAGTTATTTACGATAACAGAGTTTGAAGAAATAAATATTTTGCTACATTTTAAACGACTTAAAAGCTATCAGAGTTACTTGCTTTTGTGTGATTGATTTAATTAAACAATAGTCAATACGACCAACTTTGATGATGATCGGGCCAAAACAAGCTTCCAACGCATCTTGGGGCACACCAAAAATTTGGAATGTCTTTTCTCTTTTGAAATACTTTTCAAATCATTTGAATGTTTTAAGTATAAGTTAGCAATTTATGCGGAGAGTTAGCAATATATGTGGGGAGTTTTATTGACAACTGACTCCACCAACTTGTTCATCTAGTAGTTATCAGTAATCCAACGAAAAGAAATGTCTTCCTGGCGTTCTCTACGGAACAGTCCGTAACGTCGTAGGCCTAATTGTATGATGTTTATTTTGAGACGGAAAAAATAACCAAATACTTTTTACCTCATCGCACTACTATCTTAAATTCGCGAAAATCGCGAAAATCGTGCAAGACCATCGGAGAATTGCAATATATAAGATGCATATATAGTTTCTCATTAAAATTGTAAGGCATGTGTAGTTGTTTCGCAGTTGCTGTTCCGCTCGAACGCATATCAAATGCGTGAAATATCACGACGTGACGATGAGAATTACCTGCACACTCTTCTTAGCTATCAGGTATTTTCGAAATGATGTTACGAACGTCTAGACAGATATATTGCGTGTATGCTGCGTATATCATCGAGAAAGATTTTCAGGGCGGGGTATAGGACGATCGCCTATCGCGTTCTTTCCCAAAAGGCAAAACCACATCAAAAATAGCTCATAAGATTTCGTTGATGGCTGATAACATGAAAGCTTACATAATAACTTAACCTTGGTTAACGCGTTGCTTGCGTTTAAAATTTAGGACGCATTTTGCGATCACCTAATGCTTAAAACGATAGCGTTACCCAAGTTACCCACCCTCCCAACACATATATTTCTTAGTCCTTAGCAGAATATTAGACATGAAACAATATTTCATTATCTCTCGTATTATGAAAAGCATTTACTTGCAATGCATTCTTTAATTGGTAAACGGCAACATTTTTTCACTAATTGAATTTTTCCTAAAATTTTGTATAAAAACTTGGTTGGTTATGTTGTATTGATATGACTGAATATATTTCCATTATAGTTTTTCGATTTAAATAAATGCTTTGCGAAAGGAAGTTTCCTATTAAGGAAAACATGTATATGTAAATGTATGTTATGTACTTATATGCACTATGAAGTGTAGTACACTTTTGAAAATATTAATTAGTGAAATATTTCCCTAAAAATTATTTGTACATATATGCAAAAAATTTTAATAGAATAGAAATCGAGTATTATTTGCTGACCGAGTGAGTGCACATGCAATAAAATGAAAATATAATATGCCGGCTGAAATGAACCACAATAGTACTTTCCCAAAATGAAGGAAGATAGAAAGTTTAATAATCTTATCTATAATAAAGGAAATGGAATAAAATGAATGAATGAGTGAAGCATTTCGACAGATTCTTGAGCACTTTCCCCCCGTAAGCATCGAGAGTGAGTGCGCTTAGTATGCATTCGTTCCTAGCGAAGTACATGCGTTCAGAATCAGCCTAAGTTTATAATTTGAATGACATTTCCACAATATTGTAACCTTACGGCCTTTGTAAAAAATAAGTCAATCACAAGGATAATCAGAGAAGGAAAATGAATGAAATTTTGGTTCCACATAAACTCTCGAAAATGCTCTTACGAATGCTTTCGATTTAATTGCTTAGTAATGTTATCGATTTCTGAGTGATTGCTGTGCTTTTGTGCTGTTTGCTTGGTGCATCCTGTACATACGTACATACATCTTGCCTTTTCGAATATTTCGTTTATCATTTTAAATAATTTATAATAAAAAAGTCAAATATTTCAATTAAATAATTCTTCTATTGTTTATGCATCCATCTAGTTGCATAACTGAGAGCCTCGTTCTCGTTTTCCATTTGTAGCATGCTACAGAGATATTTTCAATACTTGTGCATATAAATTTTTATGCTTTTTTCATTCATAAGCAAAAGCAATATAAAAGCACGTCGTTCTCGAAACTTGAAAGCAAGTAATAAAACTGTTGCTCTTCTTTTATACTTAAACGTAGTCGAACAGGAGCTAATGTAAATGAACAACAACAACAATATGTGTAACATAAAGTATGGTCTGGCGTCGCCCTGTCACTCTGCCAGTCCATTTAAACTTCCATGCAAATAAGTAAGAAGGTGTGTAAATTTAATTCTTTATGAACTTTAGTTTGTTTTCACAAACCGAATGCGGCATAATAGGACAATAAACTCGTTAAATTTCCATAGCACAACAACATAATGATCATTATATGTCAGACAAGACGAGAAAAAAACAAACTATATATTATGAACAAATATTCAATAGCAGGTCCTAGCACATTGCATCAAACTAAAATTGTAACTGACTGGATACAGTGCTAAACATGAAAATTGGATTTTTATATATATTTCGCTCTCTTTTCCCGCCTTTCTATCTGTTTCCTTCTCTTTCCCTCTTTCTCTGTTTCTCTTTTTCGCCGCCACGCTCCATCTCGCTTATTGGACTTGCAAACTTAGTCATCTTAGTCGTCGTTCATATGTCGGTGTTGACGAACAATCTTCTAAGCTATTGGATAGTTTTTTGGTTACTGAAGAACTATAGCTTATAGCACCGAGGCCAGAAAGTAAACCGTACAAAATTGAAATTAATGAGAAAGAGAAGAGACGACATGACATATTCTCCGCAAACTTAGCCCGGGTGTAAATGTATCTACGGCAGAGAGTGTATTAAATGTAATCAAATCGAATGCGAAGAGAGGCAGTCTTTTAACCACATTTCTCAGTTTGTCCGTGCAGTGAAATCATCACTACAATTTCAAAGCTTTGTGCAAACTAATTACACTAGTAATTGTCTAAGAGACTTTCAAAATTGGTGCCTGAATGCTTCTGCGATCAGTAAAAAACGGATGTTCGAGTTTAAATATATTCTTTGTGTACTCGTCAAGGTCTGATAAATGATACAAAAATCGAATTTTAACACGTTCGCGGACGCGAATGCCATAGCATTCATTTTCATAGTGATGCAAAATGACGTGAATGCTACAGCATTCAAATTTTAAAGCCAATTTTTGTTCATTTAATTTCATGTAACCTTAAGTTTACGATCTTAAGTTTATGTGATCTATATTGTCGTGGATGCTATAACATTCATTTCATATAACAGTTAAAATACGATGTTCTGACTACTCTTATAATACATCTATAATCAGATTTACAGATATTGCAACTAATTTCAAAAATAATTGCCTGCCCATTTTTGCAGCTCCCTGAAATTTTTTGTGTCCTTTCCATTTTTATATAATGTATGGTAAATATATTCGAATCTTGAAACGCAATAAAATTATTATCATTTTGTTAGGTATTTCTCCCTAAGAATCTAAGTTAATTACGGGTTTTAAGATATTCGTTCCAAGTCTTATAAAATTCACATTGTGCTTGGACTTCTATTACTTGCAATACTTCACTGTACATACATGATGCCGTTATTGTTGTTGACATCGTTAATGTATGTTCACATTAAACGCAAAGTATAAAAAGCTGTTGTCAAGCCAACGTACCACTAAAGGAATAAATTCCTAAAACAACTCATATTGCCGGCACATAAACGTCGGTGAATGTTTGCATGCAAACATTCTGATGTATGATCGATAACGCTCTGTCGCAATATCGATATGGTTTTTCATGTATGACCAGTTACCGCAACCCGAACTCAAGGCAAACGCATCTCAATAAGGCAAAGTAATCGAAGAAAAGGTCGCCGCAGATAGTAAACCATAGAAATCAGTATAGAGCGGGTTATTAAGATTTACTGGCGTTTGTTGTTGTGTGCAAGCTCGATATTTAACTGCGCAGTTCAATTAAGAGTATTTGGGCTGCAAACAAACATTGCACCCACACAGAAAACCATAAAAATTAAATCAATGGACATAAAATGCTTACATCGAAATGCAACTGAACTCATTTTGCACATAAAACCATGTCGCTGAGAAAGTGTTGGAAAAAAAACTAAAAAAGAAAAATGTAAGCAAAATTAAGCAATATGGACGGACAGAAAGAATTAAGAACAGCATGGTGCAAAAAACTTGAATCTGAAAAGTCTTTCCTGTAAAGAATTTCAAAAAATTTTATATATGGATCGTCGCGGAAGGTCATCGTACTCCGTACTTGATAAAAAGAAATTTTAAATAAGCAGAGTTCCGATCGATTAATAGACACGCCCACGATTAGCCAAATAGTTTAAAATTCTTTTGTGTTGATTTAAGCCGACAGTCTGGCAGTCCACAACGCACTCCCCTGTATGTAAGCCTTCATTTGCGCTGACGAATGTTTTAAAGGCTCTTTTCAAAGAGAACATAGCTGTCTATGCTAAAATTTCCTACCAAAAATTATATAACTTTTGCTACGAGCATTCGAGCCCTCATTGTAAATTTAAATTACGCTGTCTTTTTCTTTTGTGCGCAGAATCGCAGAAATTATGTGATTATTGTTTGGATCACTTTGGGAAATAATGGGAGATCCACAAATGCATTCCTCTATCTCTTTCTTAGGTCCCAGCTTCTCATATATTTGCATAATTCACAAATCTGGTTAGCATTTTCTATTTCATGGCGAACACCAGGCTCCATGCATGAGGTAATCAATTTAAAACAAAAAAAGAAGCTGAAAATGAAATCTTGAAACTCTATAATATTTTTGGATGTTTTTTTTGTTACCCTGTAAACCAAGTGCAGCTTAAGCATTGAAAATGCGAACTGTAAATAAAAAAAGTTAATCCGGATCAAATAATCAACTATTGAAAGGATCAACGCCTGCTTAAAAAGATCGAGAGAGAGAGAGAGAGAGAGAGAGAGAGAGAGAGGAAAATGGAGCGAGCTTAATAGGGTTGTTCAGAGCACAATATTATTGTTGAATTGATGCATTTATTATTAACGTAAGTTTAGGTTTGTTCGGCCTTATTATGTATTATCGACGTCATCTGTCTGCACGTGCTTCCTATTGAATGTATTAGTAAAAAAAACATTTTGAGTTGAAAGATGCTCTTTCTCCCGAGTGGATACATCGTTATTTATCTATTTTTTGTGATTTAAAGGCGTGAATGGGAGAAAATTAAAACATTATTGGCCATGCAAAGCAAACAAGGGTTGCCTCAAGTCTGCTTCCTTCTGACAAAATGAAAACAAACCGCGAACACAAACAACAATCATGGAAATGGAAAGTTCTCCTATTTCTTATCTTAGCTTCGTTAAGTTCAGGATGACGTCAATATTGGCCTGCCAAACCTAAAAGCAAGTTTTTAACGTCTTGTTGCTCTTACTCTTCTCATGCTTGTCATGGATTACAAAGAGCACTTCTGTGGCAACTTCCACTCTACATGTTAGTGCAATAGTTAATTTGCTCTCCTCATGCTGTAACAATAACAATCATTAAAAGCAAAGGAAAAACTCTATTAAAAGCACTCAAGTGAACAATATTCCCACTTGCTCGTCAATCTAGCCATCGTAATATTTCGAATGCGAAATCTAATACCAAATGCCGAATAGTTTACTTTCTAATGTATTAGGTAGTCAGGAAATTTCTTGCGGTTTTTCCCAACACCAGGTTAAAATAACTTTTTTCTGATAGCAAGGCAGGTAATTAGCGTTGAAGACCATGCTTATGTTCATTTCCTAAACAACTTTCGAAGTAATCGGTGGAACTTAAATAGGACGTGGAAGATCAAACTAAGCATATAGCTTGCATAAGCACATAGAGATATATATGCTATGTAGGGAACTAATGTTGTAGAAGAACGCACTTGATAAAATTGGTTTACGAAATTTTGTTTGGTAAACTTGCAGTAAAAGATTTGCCGCGTTCTGGTAGGTCAAATACGCCAACTCATGACGATCAACAAAAGTTTATGTTTGAAGCTGCGATCGATACGTAACGATACGTGAGATGGCGGAAAAACTTAATTCATTCGTGCCGACAACAACTTTATTCTTCATATAAAAAAAAAAATCTTGTTTATTTCTTGCACAAGAAATTTCCGCACTACCTAATACATACACCTTTACTAAGTACACTTTACCGTCATGCAAATCGTTGACGGAAAGCACCCAAAGGAGTGTTTTATTGTATAACTGACGAAACATTAAAGAAGGAAAAGGCATTACAAAAACGTATACAAGCTATCTAAAATGAAAATCTTCTGCGAAACTATCCCTTCTGTTATCACAAGTTGTTACATATGAGTATTTGCAATAAAAAGAGAAGATAGTAAAGGACACATTTTGTCGATGCACAGTGCATCTTAAAAGAAGCTTCCATTGTGACCTAATAGTGCTTTTAATTAATGAATTTGTTGAAATAATAAAAGCAATAAAAACAACAAAATTATATTCGGTTATGACCGAATCTTTTATACCTATCACCGTTATCCTAAAAAACACGAAAAGAAGTAAACTTTCATGTTCTACAAAATGGAGTGGGCGCGGCTGAGTTTTTCTATTTTCAAAATAAAAGTCTTTGCCGCATAGGCGTGTGGGCGTTGTTGGCGTGTCCTGTGAAAAATTTAAGTCCCTCCCAAAATCGTTTGCAAATTTGTAAGCTAGTATTTTCATTTTCGCTAACGGACAGATGGAGAGACGAACACACAGAGATGTTTAGGTGCATTCCAAATTTGAAACTAACTAAAAATTTATATGCTTTGTAGGTTTGTGAAGCTCTTTCTGACCCTTTTAAAGGTATTGAAAAAAATATTAAAATTTGATACACTATCATATTGGGTAGGCGTGGTCAAATTTTTCCACTTTTGTAAAGGTGCTACAGCATCGCCCACAGAATATGCGTTCAGTTTTTTGTATATTTATCTGCTATAGTTTATGAGTAATAAACAAAAAACCAATTTTTCATTCCGTTTGAAAAACAGAAGGGTTCTCAGTTTACGTGGTGTTGTGGGCATGTCCTTCAACACCAATTTGCGTGCAAGAGCTTTCAATGTTTCTGCCAAACTCAAAGTTGATAGCTTCATTTCTACGGCCAACAGAATGCTTACAACAGACATTACACAATCGGACAGCTACCCAGCCGGAGAGACGGACATGCTTAGATCGATTTAGAATTGGATGCTATTCAGAGATATATATGCTTTGTGAGCGTTGCAAACATTTAACAAAATGAATACCCCCATCCTTTATCGTCCTTTGATGATGGGTTATAAAAAGTGAAACTATCTATGTTGTTGTGAAACTTAACAAATAGTGGGAACTTGAAAATGTTTTCCAAACACGTCTCGTATGTTAAACATCCGTTAAAAGCGTTTGTATTCTCTTTCTGTTTCTCTTTCACTTTCACAAAAGTGACGATGATACCCACTTGAAGAATGTCAGGAATGTCTTATGGATTTTGCATAGAACTGGAATAGATACCAAGAAAAAACTCTCTTTTTGGGCATAAATCAAAGTTTATAGAGTATTCACAGTAAAATAGATCACATAGCAAACGTTTACACATATTATGTTATTGCGGTTCAATGGGCTGTTCAATGTAAATAAATTTAACAAATAATTTTTCAACCGCAAGGAATTTCGTTCAAAGAAGATTATTATTAGTATTATAGAATAAACCAGTTCTAGTCTCAGTTATTGCAAGATTTAATCGAAAAACGAATGAAAAGAAGAAAAAATTTTCCTTTTTTTGTTTTTTTTTTTTTTTCTTTCCGCGGTAAATACAATTAAGGAAACTATGCATCAACCGGCTTTTACATTTTTCTTTTTTCTAGCTTGCATAGAGTTTTACTGGTGTTTATTTTCAATAATGCAAAATACACATCCTGAGTTAATAAAAGGTAACAGTAGTAACATTTAAAAGCGTCTTGGTAAGCCCGAAAATGCTCTTCAACGATTCGAAAAGATTTGAAATATGCGAAGGATGGATGCAGCCTTCCTTTTGATTGCCCTATCCAAGGAAATATTTATGAACAAGTGCAATGTCGTTGTCATTTTCTCTCCGCCGTTCAGTTTTCTTTTGCATTCTGAACATTTGATGCCCTAACTCTCTTTGACAGACATTTTAACAAGTGCGGCAACTGTTGTCAGTTCAGACGCCTATGAACTCTTCTCGTAGATCACTTACGTCTGCAGTGTTTAATAACACTATAGAAAATAGCTGAACTTAAGAATGTAGTATACATACATAGACATATGTGCGTATTCGTAGTTGCATTCGAGAAGTTTTCAAGTTTCTTGTTGTGCATAAAACGTTTTTAAAAGTAAATCGAAGACTACCCTGGGTGCCATATGGTAATCGACTGTAAGATTGTTTATGAAAAGCATACTTTGAATGTCTTTACTTTTACTGACAATGATCTTTTACGAAACAGTTAATGAAGATTTTTAATGCTTATTGGTGTAACATAAAACATGTGTGACTGCGAAAACTTTTATACCTGATAAACGGAAATACAGGAATCCTGCCTTATCTTTTACAAGAGGTTAAAGTTATGCAACAAATTAATGAAAACGTTTCGCTTTAAGGTAACAACAAGAGAAATGAAAGCAACAGTAGAAATGCATGGCACGTACAAGCACAGGCTTATGTGACTTGTACACCTATGTTCGAACGGGGGAAAAAGTTAAGAATTAACAACGTGGGGAAAATTGCGGCGGCAAAAAGCGAAGGCAGCAGAAACGAGGATAAGTAAAAACTCAAGTTAGCCTAGAGAGCAGAAACAAAAGGAATTACTTTTGGATATGCTGGCCAATGAAGCAGTTTTCCATAGTTACCATATGCATATATGTGCTTTTGGTGCTAGTTGTGATAAGCTTAAACGACTTTCAAAACAAAAGCGCAAAAAAACAAAAAAAGAAAAGACAAAACAGACATAATGACAATGTGCATGGACAGGTGTATGTGTTTAAAGCAATGCACACTGTATGCAGGAGCACAATAAAAATGAATGAACATATTAAAGACCATTAGGCTCATATAGACAAGTTAAGTGGCTGCTGCTTATGTTACTTTTGCACAAAAAGACATCAGGGTAATGATTGTATGTATGGATGTCTGCAGTAAAAGCAACAGCAACAGCAACAGCAACAGCAACAGCAACAGTCTTCACTAAAGAAGTCATTAACT
This sequence comes from Glossina morsitans morsitans, assembly GCA_001077435.1. Taxonomy (NCBI): domain Eukaryota; kingdom Metazoa; phylum Arthropoda; class Insecta; order Diptera; family Glossinidae; genus Glossina; species Glossina morsitans. The sequence goes on from CCAG010005281.1 coordinate 40,801, forward strand.
GAATGTCTATTCCCATTTTTTTGTATTTTTTCATTTTTTGTTTTGTTTTATAGTATCATCAACGTTACGTTACGGATTGGTATATATGCATAAAGAACTCCGGTGGCAAAGCCAGTTCCACATTTTGAACACAAATTGTGGTAAGAACACCACACTAGGGAAAAATTGAAATTGTTAACCACATGAAATTACAGGTACTTGAGGGAGTTATTGTATGTTGTTGCCTGTCTGCCCTCTATCGCATCTATTGCATCTCTGACCGGTACAAGCAATGACTTTTTCTTATCAAGTTGAAATCAAAAGACCATAAGCCGACAAGAACAAAAAAATAGAAAGGCAGAGAAAAAATATGTTAACTTCACTGCAAAGAGTTGTTAATTGCAATTTTTGTGTTTTGCTTTACAACCATTCCGCCATCTACATTAGAAAATTATGAAATATATGACGGATATAAAATAGAAAATAGAAATGTGGAATATGAAGTAAACGGTTTGATTTAAAATAAAACTGCTAAAGATGTACTCTGCAGGTTGCAGGTTAAACGTAAACAAAAAACCAAGCAAAAAAGCAACAATTTTATATATTTTCTTCCTCTTTTTTTTTTTGCAATATTTTTACGATGTCAAAGTTAATGCTAATCGGTAGGCAGCCCTGCTTCTAGCGAAAGTTAATAAGAGTCGCAATCGTTCAGTATTGCAGATGTATTTTGTATGCTTCAAAAGTTACTTAAATTTGTTTGCGGCAATAGCATTTGTCTACAGCGAGAGTTTAAATCTCTTCTTAACACAAATTAGATGAAAGAGCGTTCTTTCCATTAGAAGTTCTCTGTTCAATAGTCGACAGTCACTGCAGATGTTTTATTAAATTGATTGACAACATTTTTGTATTGACATTATAGATAAGTATATGTTTAAAGCTTTGAGCTTTTGAATGGTTTCCATTCCCGCCTTTATATCCTCCATCGAGAGAATACGTGGCAAAAATTTCTCCTCTTATTCAGTCATATCTAGAAATATGCTCTGGCAACGCAATAAACTATGTATATATTCCACATAAGTTAAAGAATCTGAATCGATTTAACTCACCTATTCGTCCGTCCCGTATATGTCACTCGTTTATTGTTAGAATGCTGAATCTCTTCAAATATTAAAATAAGAGGCTAAAATTTGGCACACTGGAACTCTTACTGCATAAGTACGCAAAAGTTTTGAAGATGAGCGTTCTAGATCAATAAGTATGGCCACCGTAGCCAAAACGCTATAACTTACCATTTAAAGCAGATACTAAATTAAAAAAAATTAGACGATATGACAAGCATAACCGGACGCCTACAATAAGCAGGATTCTTAATTGAAAGACGTTCGAGTGGCTCAACCGTGACGGACGAGCAAAGGTCAGTAATCACGTGATAAGCAAATAGTACATCATCTGGTTCTTTATAACGATTGTCGGGGTATCCTATTAAACAAACATTGTGGATAAACTTGCGGTCCACCCAACAACTCTATCTTCCTGCTAACTAGAACAGACGATGACTTAAGACACTATTAGGAACTAATCCTTCCTTTCTTCAAAAAATTGCTTTAAATCGTCAAGATGTGAATAAAATTTTACCCAATAATTTAAGATTTGTGCTTATTCGGCTCGACTGAGCTGCCAAGAATAGCTCTGAAGACATATCTCATTATTTATTCAAAGCAGACAATAATATTTATAACAAAATTTTCTTTAATAATTTCTTTGCAATATATATATATATACATATATATAAATATATATATATATATATATAGTGGAGATAGTTAAATCTAAAACAAGTTTTAAATATTTAAACTTAACCAACTGTAATCACAGAGTCAATTGTAGAATCATGCATAAGCAGCTTTACATGCATATGCAGCGTATTTATGCATCAACACGTATTCATCATATTGCTATTAATAAAGAAAACATGCTATGTTCTAGACTTTATTGTACAGATCAACTATTAAATAAAACTTTTCGTGTTCTTAAATACTTAAGCTTTCGTATGCGTACGCAAAAGTAATTGCATTCTTAATTATTCACTAAGAAATAAATATGTGCATCTGAGTGTATATGCAAAGTGTTATTTGCATTGTGTAGACTATGTTGTTGCATATACAGACAGGTACGTATTATGTACGATGAATTTCAAACGCATAACTAATTCAGTTTCAATTCATTTGTTATTTAAAACGTACTTTCTGGCTTATCTTTGATAAATTTAAATTTATTGCTTATAGTTGTTATTGCTCTGTTTAGAATATAATTAAATTTTTGAGAAACTCTTATTCTATTAAAGTTCATATTATATAATAAATAATTTTCCCTTTCATTCTTTGCTAATAGGTGTAATTGTTTATACTAATTAAATATATTATGAATATATATTATTCAGATATTTCGTTGTATGACACTTAAACGACATTGCCAAAAGCAACAATATATTGTTTTTGCCAACTTACTTTCGTTTCTCATAACTGTCCAACTCATATATTAAATAACGCATGATCAAATAAGAACAACATATATCTTTAGCTTTTTCCTAAAAACGAAAATGATTGAAGTCTCATAACTTCTATGGCCTGTTGAACCATCTCATTGAAATAACATATCATTTAAATCGAAATCATTTAATTCACTTCACGAAAGATCAGTTATGAATGTAATAAGATTTCTACTTCAGACCGTAAACCACACCAGCATCTCGAGTTTTCTTCACTTCAGTTTCAGAAATTTCGCTTATTCAAGACGACATCTGATCAGAAACGAGTTTCATCGATAAAGATGATCTTTTCATGGATTAATGTAGCTGTTTCAAGTTGTTCTAAAGCAAACTTTCTACGTCATAAATGATGATTTCGTTTTGTCCTTCAGTCAAGTGAAGAAGAAAGTCCACGCTCTTGAAAAGAACATACAGTTGATTGCCTTCCAATTTTTATCCACGCTCTGGTACACAGCATTGATATTAAGTTGGTTGTATTCTTAACACATCACACATATTACCATTTAGACCAGGTTAGGACTAATCAGCTCTGTAGGCCGATAATGTAATGCGCAAAATGTAACTTAAGTAAAATCATTATTTTTGTAAAAAATTTCAATAATTTCTCGACGCCATGCAATCGCGCATCTTTCCATAGTGATTTGACAAACAATTCTGAACAAAAATGTACATTTTGCCAGGTACCTGATAAAAAATGACGGTGTGACGCTCAAAATATATTTAATACTAATTTCATCATCCGTCAGTCTAGTTCGGCCAGTTACTTGATGTATAAAAAAAGGCAAAAATCTAAAATTATGTGACTTCATATTCCTTTAGTTCAACATGAAGTACGAAGAATTTTTAATAATATGGTTAATGTGTGAGAAGGTAATGCTTCTTTATGGGCAATAGAAACTAAAAATAATAATAAAAAAAATATATCAAAATATAAACTTAGACGGGATTGTTGAAAATTTTCAGGACTTAATATTAATTACCTACGTAATGTGATCCTAAAAATGATCCATCAACTGTGGGTTAATTTGGCTAAAGCTTACTTGAGGTCATGAGGTACTGGAGTACGTAATCATTAAACAAGTTATTGCAAAACAATTGATAAGATGGATAACTGCATAGCTTAATAAATTCGTGTCACTATCGTTTGAAATTTTGTCAGAAACATAAACGAACAATGAATCCGACCGACCTTCATATATCTCAACGATCCTGCATTACGAAAATAGACCGCAAAGGGAATTGAGAGTTTAGTTGTTTTGCCCTTTGAATGTTCGAAAGTGATGTCTGTCTTATGTGTTATGATGTTTTGTTTATTCATTTTATTAATTTATACTGTTTCTTGTCATTTTGTATTTTCTCAACCCGTTTAGATCAACTCCTTTTGGCTACGGCTTTGTGTCATCGTAAACCTCAAAGATGAAACAGAAGCAATCGTTGCGCATGCTACGAACATGTAACGAATCCAAAAGGATGTTAAAGAAATTTTTTTCATTTTTTAATAGAGTGGTTTGGACGGTTTGAAAAAAGAGCTGACAGAAAATCACATAGACAGGTCTTAAATGCTTCTGTTTATTTATATATTTTTTTTCCATCCTACTCTGAATTAAGTAATGAAAAAAGAAAACATTCATTTCTGTTTTCTACTACGCATATTCTGTATGTTTTGTTTGGAATGTGTTAGTTTTCTGGCTACTACTACTGCTACTACTGGCACTACTACTACTACTACTTCTGTGTTTTAATGTAACTCGTTGCTCCCATGCTGTTATTTTTACGTGTGCATCAACTTGATGATACAATAAAGTGTTGTTCTTTGTTCTAGTGAATTGTTTTTAATTAAAACACTGCATACACGCATACATGTTTTCTCATATTTATTTATACGTGCAACACTTAAATTCATATAGATATGAAGTACACACACATACATATATATATATATATATATATATATATATATATATATACTTAACTTAAGTAAACTTTAAACACATATATATATGCATGTTAACAAGCAATATATATAACCAACACTTCTTTTACACGGTAGACACGTTCGTTAGTGAGTTGTGTAAAAAAAAAAAAAAAAAAAAAAACGGGTAAAGAAATACATGCGACGTATAGCAAATTTGCGGATATGTGCCACAATTTTTAAAGAATCGTTTAAGATGAAAAAAGTCTAAATATCGTTCCCAAAAAACCGTGCAAAAAAAGTGATAACAAAGTTCATATTGCATATTTGTAAAACAAGAGCCAGTCGTCTTTATTAAGAGAAAAAAAATTTCAATTAGCGTACAGTGAAAACTCGCTCCATTAGTGCCACATATAAAAATTGAAATTAAAATTAAGAGTAAAAATCATCGTTACTTCATAGTAAGCGCGCACATTAAAGACTATAACCCAGAATGAGATAAAGAAAACAGCGATTTCAAAATTCGGATATTCCGCATAGTAGACCAAGTCACAAACAAAGCCAGAGTTAGAATTTGAAAAAAAATCTTTTTTCAGCATTCGTGCTAAAACAAAAAATTCGTGTAAAAAGGTGTATTTTTCCTCATGGGTGAGCCGTGTTATTTCAAAATTGAGTACAAAAAGAGTTGGGTGTATATGGATAAGCGAAATAATACACACACGCACGTTAACACTTCTACGCCAAACCTCTAAAGCAAAGAGAAATGCTAAAGTACATCTGGACCGGCCAGTTACTAAAAGCATTATAATGAAGCGTAGACTTCAACTTTTTTGGAAAGCTGTCGGAAATATTTCTGGATATATATTAAAAAAATTCGAAAAATATATCTGAAAATTACCCTCAATTGAGGGACTCTGCGATTGTCTTCAAAATCATCTGTAAGGCATAGGCACAGTCTGTTAGCGGACTTTAAGATTTTATTAAATAGATGCATAAGACTTTAGCGAATCAATTACGATTCTTCTTAGATTGTGAGAAACCGCCAAAGAGCGAAAGGGCGCAAAATTGCTTTTTAATACCAGGGGGGAGTATATCCCCTATATACGATGTAATGCGGTGATAATTGGAAAGAAGTTGGCGAAAAAGGGAAAGATCGGGAGACAGGACACAGCCTAGTGGGGTAAATGGGGCAAATGGCTTTCTCAAGGCGTATATTTTTTTTGAAGAGTCTTGTTGTTTTGTTGTTGATAAAAATCCGAAATGCATCACAGTTACGTATAAACACTCTTTTCTCCCTACAAGCCCCACTCAGTACTCTCTTAATATAAAAAGTCGACATAAATCTCAGTTTATACGCATAGCTTATATTGTAGCTTATATGTATAGCTTATATGTTCGAGCAGAACAGCAGTGTAAAAAAGTACCTCTTTTGTTATATAAATTTATAAGTTCCTCTTAAACAATACGCAATGTATTAAATCTGAAAATTATGAAAGAAATTAGAATGCACAGACAGACAGAGGGATGGATATTCTTTAAAATATGAAAAATTAAAAACCAGAAAATTCTCACGGCTTTAAAGTTGTTTGCAAAAATTTCCACTATTAAAATGAATTTTTTCTCAATTTTTAAGCATTTAAAAAAAAAACCAACATCATTTTGAAAGCGTATCTAAACTGATGGCTCTCTGTCACTCGAGGTCTATGTTGGGCACGAAAGTAACTAAAAAAATATGATAAAATACAAAATAAAATCGAAAAAGGTAACACAAAATATAACATTACGTCGTGTGGATGTCATGTAATTGTTATTCTTGAATTCTGTGATTATTTCAAGGTTCAATGCTCACCACTGCACTATGAATACATGTATATATATATATATATATATATATGGCATAGGATATGATATTGTAATATGATGTGATAGAGGGAGTTATATGCAAATATGTAAAATAAAAGGACAATTGTATATGGCATATAAAGCTTTAAAAACGGCAGAGGTATATATATACCAACAACAAAAATAAAAATAAAAATAAAATACTAAAAATTGTACAACGATGATGATTTTCGTGGTAATAATAATAAAATATAAAATGTGTTATCGTTGCGTATATAAAAATTTATTTAATAATAAAGCAGAAAAAAAGAAAAAAAAAATACAGAAAAATAATGCAAACCAAGATTAGCCAGCATTGGCTGAAAAATTATTCGGACAAACTTTTTAGTTCGCAAATGTCATCTGCTCCTCGCATTAAA
>CCAG010005281.1:50000-63873 GCA_001077435.1 Glossina morsitans morsitans
CTTTATATTCTAATATACGTATATACATAGATAGATAGTATATAGTTAAGAGTATATAAAACAAATAAGAAAGTTATATTCGGCCAGGCCCGAAACTCGTATACCCACAGCCAGTAAAGTCTTTGGCGACCCATTCTTTTATTTATTGCGATAGAAAGGGCGAATGAGATAAAAGTTTTCTTTCACCTATTACTTCAGTAAAATGTATTGTTGAGGAAAGTTAATCTACCACGTCGTGACGTCCGCTATAATTAATTTAGAGTTTCGCATACTGCGCGTAAGTAGTAGAATATTTCAGTCTTCTATCTTTCGTAACTTATAAGTAATGAGCAAACACCAACAACATTTTCCTTAGCGAAACAGAGTTGCATTCAGGCTATTGGTTCATTTTCATTACCAACTCACGTGCTAAAACTTCCAATGTCTCTGCCAAATTTGAAGTGGATATCTTCATTTTTGCGATCAGGAGAGGCCCAAGATCGCACGCCATAACGATGTGCTGATACGCAGACGGACAGACGTGGCTTAATCAATTCAGAATTTCACGCAGATCAAGAATATATATATATACTTTATAGGGTCTCGGAACGTTCCTATTGGGTCTTGTAAACAATATGACAAAATGACTATACCCTTCTCTCACCCATGCTTCAGTGGTGAGTATAATGAATAAGAATAGCAACTAAAATACTGATGTTGAACTTTTCCAAAAGAGATATCAGGACTCGAATGATGAAATTAGAAAAATACTGTACCACATCAGCCAAAAAAATGGGTGGAAAAAGAAATCTTCTAGAGCGACAGATAACGTAATTCGGAGAAAATTTTTACGCTGAAGCTGACCAAGCAAATTCACAATCGCTGAGAATGGAGAATACTAAGCAATAACGAAAAATTAATTAATGGCTCTGGCTTGGGCATTACATGGCAAACAGCCGCATGTGTTGAATGGAAACCTCATTTACAATGAAGCTTTGAACAAGTGGTTAATTTAAGATTTTCGAAAACAAAAGGATATAAGGACAAGTAATATGTAGAGGCCTCAGCAAAAACTGTAAAATATATCTCAAGCAGGGCAAACAAGCACAGACATAATATGGTAGAAAAAAATACAAACATCCAGATAGACATTCCATACTAGAAATAGAACAGAATAGAACAGAATAGAATAGAATAGTGACAGGAGTGGAATAGAAACAACCTAACCGAAGAAACGATAATTCGCAATAAACTAGCTGTAGTGGTGTCTGACATAATAAGGAACGTAAGCACCCTATTGATGTACCCTCGTCAAAAGATGAGAATATAACGGGAAGAGGCTTAATAGAACTGAATCAATATAATAGACACCATTGATAACATCAAAACTGACACCAATGAAAACAACATCTACAGGTATTATGCTAAAAACTTTAAAATACGAGCTGAAACTATTCCGCATAATATCCGCATAATAAAAAACTCGCCAGCAAAATTTAAACCTTATATACATGCTTTAAAGCACACAATTCCGCATGTTTAGTTAGTAGTTATAAGTAAGCGTCCATTTCATTAAAAAGAAAGAGATAACAAATAAATAAATGATAATACTGGAGGTAGCTAGATTTTCATTCTGTTCTCGCAGCAGACAACAAAAACCACATTTTTATTGATATGAATATTTTTAGAGATCGAGAAAGAATGAAGAGTTTTTTAAAGACTAAAACAAAATTATGTTCATTGTTGAAAGGGTTCACAAATTAAGACTTCCCCTCAACGAACATAGGCATAAATAATTAAGTCAGGTTTAACAAATTGTGCCTTTACGCTGTTTGGAACTAAGTTTTGTTTCTTCGATGCTTCTTGACTCGTAGGAAAATGCTCCTCTTGTTAAGAATAACGCATATTCCGTATGTGCTTTTTCGATTTTCAATCTTCCGCATCTATGGAGCCTGTAACTTGTCTACCTGTGTTGCTGTATTTCAATTTTTTCATATTTATTGCACTCAGATATCTTGGAGTACATTTCGCTGCTGACATGTGTTCTTTATTTAGCTCCTGCTCCATTTTGGTTTTTGGTTTTCGGTTTACATACGGAGTACAGAATATCTGACCGAATACACACTGCCGAATACATAAGCGATCCTGTAAGCCCTAATACTTCGTCTCATCGACTATCACGCGTACATCGCGTTTTACGCATTACCGTCTCTCCTAAATCAAGTGATGTTGCTAATGATCATTAATTGTCCACTTTTGTGTATATATTATTTCTGAAAAATTTCTATGGAATCAGTTTTGCCAATTCGTTCCATTTTCAGGCTTTAAGGTTATTGAATAGGGCCTTTGTCTACCAATTCATTTAGCTGTTTTTTGTTTCGGATCAAGTCTATTTTTTGCGAAGGCCTATAAGCATACATTACAATAAGGTTTATTTAACTATTAGTGTCTGTGGTATAAACGCACAGTTCACTTTCACACGAGTGAAAGGTAATGTTCTGAAAACTGTTATCCAATCTACAGATAACAAATATGACTTAAAAGTGAGAATATAAAGTTATATAGTTGTGTTGATCTACAAAATAATTTAAATTCAGGGCCACCCAAGTGCACGTCTATTGCAATACTATGCCATGCTACGTTATGAAGGTCATTATGTATAACTAGTCAATAAGCAAATCGTGAACAAGATTCGGAGCGAATCGATTAAAATAATCCCCTTTTTTCAGTTTCGCTGTCTTATGCCAAAAAAAAATAAATAAATAAATAAATAAAAAAAATATTTAATAAAGCTCTTTATTATTTTATTCTGTTAATATCGATGTAAACTTTGATACACACAAAAAACAACACTGCTTATGTTAACCAAAAACCGATGACCAAAAGTTAATTTACTCTTTTGTGCTTGATACTTAATTGATATAAGCCTTTACAGAGGGTAAAAAGACTTCGCTGTCCGTTTGCAATTCGTTAAAAAAAAGAAAAAAAAATCCAAAAAAAAACCTTTATATATACAAACCATAAAATGAAATGAAAGATGCGTATACACGATCTACGCAGGCAGGGAGGTTAAGGCCGCTGCAAGGTTTCAATAATAATATCATTTCCATGGACAGTAGTTAAAGCAGTAGAATTTTTTATTTTCAAAAGGACACGGCCAACTAGGTTGGCGAAATATTTCGCTATTTGAAACAACAACACGGCGGCACTGAAAATATGTAAACAGCATAACGTATTTTTATTAAATATAAACATTTAACTACACGCACTATATTATTACAAGCGTTCGTTTGCATCGCAGAATCATGTGTATAAAAATAATAAATAACGCAATTATATTGTTACTGATTTAATTTGGAAAGTTTCAGTTTTAATTAAATGCAGATACACAATAACGTTTATTATTTTTTGCTTTTGTTATTTTTTGCAATTTATTGTCACATTTTAAAAATAACATATAATAAATCCTTTAAAAATTGCACGAAAACGAGATTCAGGAAATGCTTTATCAAATCCCCATAAGTATGCTTTAAAAAGTTATGTTACGCGTTTTATATTTCCCTTATAATCTCACTACCTATGTGCATCTCATGTTAACATGTGATGTCATCCTTTTCAGACTTACACGATTGATTGCATAATGAAATGCTTAGTTTTTCTGGCCAGATTCATCTATAACTTGGTTTGTTCGTTTTCGTTCGTCATCGTTGAATTTCTTTATAGCTGGACATCCAGTCATCGTCACAGCGAATATAAAAGAATATTATCAGTTGTTCTATCTAACGTAAGAAAGATTTAGATCCCACTTAGCTAAAGAGAAAGATACCAAACACTTGAGTTGATTGCCCTTATCTTAATGAACGCTAACCTATTTGCAGGCTCGCGGTCATCGCCGTTCAAAATAAATGAAAAGGAAAGTGACTCAGTGAACTAACGTTCCACTTCAAGTTTAGATCGATTCAAAAAGTGATTCTAAATCGGTCGATACAAAAAAAAGTGGATTTGTCTGAAGTTGCCCTGGATGTTGCATACATCCACCCAAACTTGATATACTCCTGTACCATAAGTAACGTCGGGTATAAAAAGTTTCTAAACCTGTGTTTATCCAAATTAAATGCAAAACTAAAACTTATCTTAAATATCTTCTCCTTGAAACTCACTAATGCTTTTTAGTTACAGCAACAAATATCTTTACGAAATGTATATAAAGAACGAAATCGTGTTAAATGCAAAGCGAAAATAGACCAAATACAAAATTAAGTGTCATTTACGCTCTTTCGGGATTGAGTAAGAACGCAAACCAATGAAACAATCTTTAGTAGAAGAAGCTTACGTTGCTTTTAGAAGAAGAAGAAATCCAACTCTCTTAACATTTTGTATCGTTCTGTTATCAAAACAGCAATGCATGAGTGAATGCTTTTATAAATCGTGAAATAATTAAACATACACAAACAACAACACATGCTGTTCATGTCACTGTCTTGAAGCAATTCGAACGTAAGCTTAAATTTAAATTTAATTGCGGAGCAAACAATTCTATTCAATTAATTAATGAAAGAAACTTTATTAATTAACTGAAAATTTCAAAATTCATCTCTACCTCTTTTCCGTAGAGAATGTAATGAAAAATTTGAATTATGAATGAATTATGTAATCTTTTGTCGTATTGTTTTGATAGATGAACATGAAGTTATAACGCCTAAGAATGTCAATCAGAGTCCGCACGCAGGCATTATCTTGATTTTGGCTCACTGCAGGCAGAGTCTGCTCATTACTCTCTCCGCTATCCTCATTTTGCGGATTATCTTAAATTTAAAACTTGCGATAAGAAGTTAAAGCTTAACCTGTATACTCTGTGTTCGATTGTACAAATTTAACTTAAAGAGTGCATGTATCTCCGTGACAAAGACGTCCAAGCATTCTAGTCGCCCAAGATCGTATATGGCATATGCCTCTCATCTAAAGGCTACTTTTCATGAGATTGCGTCTATGAAAAAAGACCCGTGCGGCAAATTTATATGTAGTTTGTATCAATTTCTGAATTCAAATCAATTCGGACAAACATACAGTTTAGACAAACAAGGAAAAGAGAAGGACATACGGGCAGACGGATAGATATGCTTAAAAAAATGTGTTTTTAATTCCACTCCTTCTGGATGGTCGACGCATTCATTCAAATATGATATATTGCTATTACAGCGTGGTAAAGCGGTACGTAGTAAAACATTCAGCAAAATAAAATTCTTTTCACATCCGTTAGATAAGTTGACAACCAGTTGTAGTTCTATTTGAAAATTCAGAGTGAAAGTGGGCTTTGCGTGCTTCTTATTTCTTTATGACGTTAGGTACACAAGGTAAATATATTTTTTTTGTTTAATATTTTTTACACCCATCAAAATTGATATATTGAGTTTATTAAGCACATGTAACACGAAGGAATATAGACATCAATATAGTCATATTCACCAGTAAACAGGTTAATTTGAAACTCCTTGTGTTTAAAGTAAAAAAAAAAAAAAATTGAATTGTTAGGTGGGTGGGTGCGGCCTTTAAAGTTGTTAATTTGTTTGCTTTCTTTTTTCTTGTGTTGTACCAATGTATACGGGTGCGCTGTACTTGTCACTCTGTTAGTAACATCAGAGACATTCTATGGCGAGTTATATGCTGCCTACCAGGCTCAATACCACGTTTTCTTCCGCCTGTTAGTCACGATCAATTATTTGGCACCAATTACGGTTAAAGGAAGTTTAGCATATATAGTTCAGCTCTAGAAGCATTTAAGTATTCCAAATTAGCTTTTTTGGGAGAAATGGAGCTATTCTTTTATTTCAGACAATTGTATTAAAGACTACTTCTCGAATCGTCCATCCGTTCTATCCATCCGTTCATCCGTTTGTTTGTCCATCTGTCCATTCTTTCAATCGTTTTTTTACTCGCCCGTTTGTCCATTGGCTGTCTATTTCATGTTCACTTCCCAGTCCTTTGTTATGGTAATGCCAACGATCGCAAAATTTAGGATAAAAGAAGAAAAACTTGTATTCAAATCATCGCCATTACTTGAGTTTTGAAAGAGAATTGATTTACGTATGGCACGACAACAAAGCTTTAGAGTTTAATTTCTAACCATGACCATAAGTTCACTTTTCACTATTTTTCTTAGTCCTTGTTACGTACCATGCAAAGTGTGATATGACGAGGGAACGTTTTCACGTGTAAGTAAATGAATTTTGCTTTTCGTAATTTTAATCTACTTATTAAAAAGCTTAAAAATTGCTAACTCTTCTCTTCGCTATGAAATAAGTCTATGCAGATTGGCAATCATTGCTTTCATTAAATTAAATGAATATTGTAATATATAGGTATGTAAGGTGAGACATATGAGACATACATGTTTTTGTTCGAAAAGAGTGTATGCATGCATATTGGTTAAGCACGCACTCATAGATATGCCGTCGTCATATATCATATCAAAAAAGTGCTCCAATGTTTAGCAATAATTAATTAATTATATTTTTCATTATAATCCTCGTCCATTTTCTCCATCACTTATAATATCTTCTTTTACTTGAAATCGTATCAAATTCTTGGTAGGTATAAAAACACTTGCGATAATTTCGTCTACAGCGGATATCAACTGAAGATGTATACATTTTTTACAAAAAAATATTGTGTGTAAATTTAATTTCCGCTTTGACATAAAGTCACACACACAAAAACACACAAATACACAACCAAACATACATACATACATACATACATACACACAACAAGCACACTTTTATAAACACTTTCTATACATAAAGTTTCATCTTCTTACTATTGCCTGTGAGTGTGTGTGTGTGTGTGTGTGCGAGTATATTCGTGTAACTGTACTTCCTTTACGTTATTACAAGTTTCCGATTTCTTTCTGGTTTCTTTTTGCAAGTTAAATAGAAGTTTATGCACCGCTCGGTGCTATTATTGTTTTGCTCGCATATCGTCCAACAACTTCGTAGTAATTAAAATGATTTTATAAAAGTATGTAGTGTGTGTCCGGAATTTATTATTTTAATTACAATTTTTTTTTTTCTTTGCGTATAAATTGGAGGCACAGTATTAAGTTCTCACGGGAAATTTGAGCTGTGTGTCACTCAGTGCGCGCTTAAAGAGTCGTTGCTTTTATTTACCATAAATAATGAGAATACCAAATAAAAAAAAACATATAAGTTGAACAAAGAAGTTATTTTAACTTCTTTTCTTTCTCTATTAAAAGTAATATTTCATGAATGTCTACAAATAGCGTTGAAGATGTCTCGCAAAAAGTTAAAATCGAAAAAGCAGGACAAACGAATTGTTGTCTTAAACCGCCCCTGTACTAGTAGTGGATTTACTTCTTGCCCCTGTTTGCGAGTAAAACAATAAAACTAAGAAGCCTATGCTCAAAAATTATTGTATAAATTCTAATCAATTAGCTTAAGCGATGAACATACGTCTCATAGTTTCCAAAGTTAAAATTCTACATATATGCAGTTGCAATATTTTGATTGATATATTGTTTAGAGATTAATGGCTTAAAGAGTTTAGCTGAAACGATATGATCAACCAAAAAAAAAAAACATAACACTTCTACGTTCAAACAAGACGACCCTTTCCGAAGTTAATAGAAACAATATTGAAATAAAATTTTTAAAGGGCGCAGAATAAAAGTACACAATAACCTAACAATAGCCTAAGTAATTGTGTATAAACGAAAAAATCGCTGAGTGCTATTGCGAAATGATATGAAGTGTTGTAAGTAAATTTCCTCCCTTTAAGAGATGAATATTGTTTACCTTAAGCTAAACTATGATACAATCCAGTAATCCAGTAGGAAAGCGTTCAAATTTATTTTGCGTTACGATAAAGAGATTCGAAGCAATCAATTAGGTTATATAGAATCTCGTCTTCTTCTTCTTCTTCTTCTTCTTCTTCTTCTTTCTAATTGTTTATATTTATTGTAGAGTTTGTTTGAAAGTTTTTTTCGTAGAATAACTTAAGCAAGAGTAGCACGGAGAGAAGGCTGTGTGGACATTAAAAAATGTTTTGACTATTATTTTAATTTTGTTGTGTCGTCGAAAATCTTTAAGTTGTTGTGCAGCAATAAAACAAATACGGGGAAAAAAAGGAAAATTCTTCGCTCCTTTGTCTTTTAAGTTAAATTAATTTACTTGTGCTGTTGTCAACGGCACACACCCAAAGCACTGTTTATGTACGTGCCACTTGCACAGACCAAAAACGCCTAATTGAATATGCATGATGTTCGTTAGGCTGTTAAGATGGCTGACAACTTTTCTTCTTGAATTTAAGTGCTGCGTACACTCAGAGTTCCGTTTATAGTTACAAAGGCAAATAAATTAATACAGAAAATGGTTAAAATTAAAGAAAATATTTGTTTACTGAAGCAATAATATACAGCGCGTATAAAAAAATGTCTTTATGAGCCAAGTAAAGTTATGGAAAGTGAAATATAAAGAAATAGAGCTGACTAGGAGGAGAGAAAAGAGTATAAGAAAAAGGACGAAACACAAAAATCTTATAATACAGCCAGCAGACATTCTGTACCGTACTATCGTACGCCGTTTATGGAGCATGTTAACACTTTAATGATATTTTATTACAATTATTATTATTATTATTGTTGTTACTGTCGTTGTTGCTGTTATTATTATTGTTTTTGTTGTTATTATTGCTATTGTTGTTATTGGTATTGTTGTCGTTTGATATTTTCTTTGTTCTTGTTCCCGTTCTTCTTCATATTGTTTTTATTGTACATTTTGTTGTTGTTGATGTTGATGATGTTATTGTTGTCGTAGCCAACATTCAACGTTCAACAGATGTATCCTACGGCATTAAAGCTTAAAAGCTAAAAGGGCTTTCACTATAGAATATATGCATAGGCGTTGTACGTATTCTTTTATGCAAATAATGGCAAAAATATTGAATTTTAAGACCAGACTAGATGTTAACAACTACCGTAACAAGAACACATTTAGCACAAAAGATAGCAGGGATAGAATAGAATATTCCTTAGCGTAGCATCACTATAACAAATAATCAAGAAACCGGATATTATTGAAATTGTAGCCCACTTCTCCCAGAAAGCATATTAAAAACAATCAGGAAAATAACGTGGAAATCTCCATTACCGGCTATGCAATGAAGGCGAATGGCCTCACCATTTATTTATGCATCACAAAACTATTTATATTTATTGCTAATGAATTTCTTTTTCCCCCTTTACATTTGCAGGTAAACGCTTTCAGAGATTTTAAAGACACGTAACGAGTAAGATAATTTATCATATTACTTGAGCTTAGCAGGCAAATGAAATTAAAACGATTTAAATTTTCTCTCTTTTAATGAAATATTCTGCTTTTAACCACAACCACAATTTCCTGGAAAGTTAAGCTTTGCGGTTTTGGTTTTCTTTTATTTACTTATTCACTTATTTATTTATTTTTTGCTTTTTGTTTTCTCCTTTCCTTTCTTTCTCTTTTTTTCATTCATTTATTTATTTTTTTGGTTTTGTTGCTTAGCTTTTAACTTATGTTATATAAGCAAATGTAACTCATATTTATTTAAATTGAACAGTAAAGGTTTTCCGATTTCTTTGTAAAGATCTTTTTTCTTTTATTTTTTACATTTCTATGCGTGTATGAATGTCGCCTACACATGCAAACCAAACACAAGAAAATATGCAAAAAACTTAACGGAATAACTTGAGAATAAAATTCAAAAAGGCAGCAATAAAATCGCACCGTGTGATGTACTCTTCGCCTTGAGAAATCATAGCAAAAAAAAAAAAAGCAAAAAAAAGTAAGAAAATCATATTCATTCGCGACCGAATCTTTTACACCCATTATCGTTGTCAAATGAAAAATTTTCATGCCCTAGAACGTAGAGTAGGCGCGGTTGAATTTGTTTATTTTCAAAAAAAAGCATTTTTGCCACGCGGCCTTTGAAAAGCTTAGGTCAGTTCTAAATTCTTTTGCAAATTTGTAGGCTCTGTCTTCATGTGTGCAAACGGGAGAATGTTTAGCACAGTACTACTCAGTTGGGCGGACGGACAGATGGACAGACATTTTTAGGCGCATTGCAAATTTAATACTGCTCAAGAATTCGGATACTCTATGGGGTTTTTGAAGCTTTCTTCTGCCGCTGTTGTAACGGTATTGAAAAAAATATTAAAATTTTGTACGCTATAATATTAGATAGGCGTGGTCAGTATTTCTCATATTTGTACAGGTATGCCTATAGAACAAACGTTAAAATTTTTGTTGAATTTGAGTTATAGTCAATGAGTAATGCACTAAAAACCAATTTCCTATGCCTTTTGAAAAGCAGTGGTGTTCTCAGTTTGCGTGGTATCGTGGGCATGTCCTTTAACCAATCGTGCCAGCCTGCATGTAAAAACATCCAATGTTTTTGCCAAATTTGCATTCGATAGCTTCGTTTTTGCGGCCAGGGGAATGTTAAAAATAGACTCGGCACAGACGGATGGAGGGACAATCAAAGCGGTGGAGAGATGGACATGCTTAAGTTGATTCAGAATTTGATGCAGATAAAGATTACGTATACTTTGTGGGGTCTCTGAAGTTTCTTTGCGCGAGTTGTAAACGTTTTGACAAAATGAATATGCGTCTTATCCTTCGGTGATGGATATAAAAAAAAAAAAAAAAAAAAAAATGCAAACAATGCATGCTTACTTTCCTTACGTTTAAGTGATATACTATAGCATAGCAATTAACCGCAAAATATAATTTGCTTCTAAATTGATTGAATGTAATATAAAATCTCACGTGGAGTAGTGCGAAGAAGGAATTTTCTCTATAATAAAGTGTGTGTGTGTGAATTTTATTTTAATTTTTATGCGAGTCCTTCTTAATGCGAAGAACGACAATGTATTAGGTGCTTATATGTTTTTTTTTATCATTTTTTCACTTTAAGAAGGCATTTACTGAGAAATATTGGTCCGATATATATTGATCAAAATATTTTCAATCGTTTTCTATAACTTTTCCTCATATTTCTGCCAAGATTTGACAGCAATCCAATCATCGACTCATTTTCGCACTCTTTCAGCATTTCTAAACCATGTGCCAGCCAAGCGTGGCTCCATCGATGTGAACAGGTGGTGGTCAGAAGGCACTGTGGCCTGTTGACTACGCTGGGTGCGGCAGAAGTTCCCATTTCAGCTGCAACAGCGTATCCGTGGCAACACTTGCAACGTGTCGCCGATCGGTTGTCATGCAAGATGATGTTGGAGCAGCATCAACATAAGCTACATGAAGACTTGGCAGCAGATTTCTTCAATATAAATAACAAAAGTAATGAATATCGAGAATGCATTTTTTAGTAATTTCCCTAATAGGCGTCTGCATACGCTGAACAACTTAATAATAGTAAATTGAAAAGTGTTAGTTTATGTAGAGAAGTGTCAAAATCATCGAACTTGACCATTGGACATCGACACTTCACATCACTTTATCCTTTTGAGCAATAGTTGTCGTTGATAAAAATACATGCAAGCACCTGTTATTAGTGTTGTACATGTCCTACGTTTTCTCACATATGAAATCAATCTAGTCATAGCAGTCGTGCATTCATCTAAACAAGAATAGTTCTGAAATTTAAAAAATAAAATTTTGGTTCAATGCTAACGCTATTTTTAAAAATGTATGAAATGCCTCCGATAAGTTGGATGCGTGCACTTCGAAGTAAATATATTCTCGATCAACCGGAATAAATGCATTGATTTAGTTATGTTCGTCTGGGCGACGCTTTAAATCGCGTTTAGAGCTTGAGCTAAACGAATTCATTTCAAATCATTCTAATAAATCGATAAGCTTTTGTATTTTCCCCCGTTACGTTCGAAACGTTTTGATTCGATGATCAAATTTGCAAAAATCAATGATATTGTGGACGATCTCCCAAAAACTGTATATAATAATTCGACGAACTTATATACCGCCTTTGAATTGATGCAAAATGTCGATCAGAAATGGACATTATATACCCCACAATATATATACATATATACATTTTTTGATTAGTGTAATATTCAAGGCCAGTTTCGTTCATATATCTGTTAGGGTTGATTGTTCGAAAATTTGGTACATAGAAAGCTGAAATGTCATCCTAACGTATAATGCCCTAAGGCTTTTGCTTATAGGTTATTATATCTAAAATAAAAAAAAAGAAACCTTTAAGTAAAATGAAGTTTAAATGCATGCAGCTGAGAGCGTGGTAGAAGTGCATAATCTCAAGTCAAAAGTAAGCTGATTGTGTAATTGTTCCCGTTGAATTGTAAAGTGAAAGAAAGCTTCGACAATACTGTAATCGTTTAAGGCAACACTTGCTTATCGCCGCATTTTATTCAAGAGGTGTGTGTGGACATACATTTCCGATATAATTTTCTATGTTTACAAAAATGTTGGGTGTACGTTTGCATATTTATAAGCTACCCATTCGTTTAGATAGCGCTTACATACGATTAATTGTATCGATATACTTGAAGTTAGAATAAATCTGCTGCCGAAGCCAACCAAACACGTTCGAAAGCTTATGATGACATTGATTTATTATATCCCGAATATCGCTCTTGATTTCAGCGGCTTAAAGACAGTCATTTTGCTATCAATGAGAAAAAATGGTCCGGAGAACCAAAAACACAGCTCCAACTGTCGAAGAATGTTCGAACAGCTTAGCAATTGACGAATCAGTTGCTTCCAGCTATTTACATGCGATAAGAGCGGTTTTCAAGTGAGAAAATGGCGAAAATGCATGGGAATGCCTAATAATTACAAACTCAGGCGTCAATTGTCTGAATGCGAGTATATTTACAAATTGACTGTTTTGTAGGTAGTGCTGAGCGTTATCTTAACTTCAAACACTTCTTATTTTTATTCAGTGACTTTTCGTTACTTTTTGGCTAAAAGTGATTGTAACTTTCCTGTTTTTTTTTTCTTCACTCTATTTATTGTTATTATAACTAAGTAACGCTGCATAAAACTATTTACTTATTTACTATCTTGTGTACAGATTGTCTCATATCATGTAAGCGAATTTGGTATTCGTTTACGGATTTATTTTTTTTTTAATTTATATTTTAGTGATTAAAAGGTTTTATTGGACCTTAGGAGAGATTTCTCGATTGCAATATCATATAATATCATAAAATCGCATTAGATAACTATGTCGTCTTTAAAAGATTTATTGATATTTATTTCTCTTTCAATACGATCATCATTTTATTATTTATATATGATAATAGTTGGCAGCTGGTTAACTTACCCTTTAGGATTTCATTTACGTCCGGATATAATTTTTCGTTTCGTAGAGAGTGCACTTAGATTAAACATTGTATGAAAAAGGTTAAAATACTATGGCCATTTGAAACTTGATTCTTATATTCTAAGCATGTTAGGTTTAGATATCAGAAGCCCAGCACAATGCAAGCAACATTTATAAATGTAAACGAAGATCTACTTACGCATTTTAATTAGCTCATAAAATACCTTGTTAGGCTCAAAAAACATCTCTAATAACATGGACTTGCATAGGACTACAACGATAATTACACAATATATATATATATATATATGTATATATATATATATATGAGTGCGTATGCGTATACGCAATGCAATCCGTTATCTATATATGTTTGCATGCTTGCCTGCCTGCTTGCCTGCCATAATCATGTTATGGAGATGCTGTTGTGGAACAAAATTTTGTTTAAAATCTAGAATAATAACAACAGCAACAACAACAACAACAATTACGTTCAATTTGTTTTTGACATTTTACGTAACGAAATCCAACAAGTCCGAAAAACATTATTACTACCACAAACGTTTCAGTTTATTTGACCATG
>CCAG010005282.1:0-19281 GCA_001077435.1 Glossina morsitans morsitans
GACGATCAAAGTGATGCGGATCTGTATAATCTGTATAGTAATGTCCAATATGTGACGACTAATAACATGACAATGTAAGTTGAACGGACTCGGTATCGTGCATCACGCCAAGCGAAATGACCGATGCGGGTCTTTATTGTCGACGTTTATATTATCGGAAATTGCGATTAAAAATTCAAACAAAATTAAACGGGAAAGCAAGTGCTATTTCTCTCTGTCTGTAGTGTCAGCAAAGATCCACAGAGAGTTGTTTGAAATCCCTCAAGTAATTATTAATTTCCACTTCTGTACACTTTTTCGATTAATGGTAAATTGATTGTAATGAACTGACGGAAGAGCGGGCAGTGAAAATCATGCAGAAACAATTTTTTGATCAGGACTCGCAATAGCTTTATAGTGGCTGGACTACGTGTATGTTGCCGAGAAAAAGGTTAAAATACTATGGCCATTTGAAACTTGATTCTTATATTCTAAGCATGTTAGGTTTAGATATCAGAAGCCCAGCACAATGCAAGCAACATTTATAAATGTAAACGAAGATCTACTTACGCATTTTAATTAGCTCATAAAATACCTTGTTAGGCTCAAAAAACATCTCTAATAACATGGACTTGCATAGGACTACAACGATAATTACACAATATATATATATATATATATGTATATATATATATATATGAGTGCGTATGCGTATACGCAATGCAATCCGTTATCTATATATGTTTGCATGCTTGCCTGCCTGCTTGCCTGCCATAATCATGTTATGGAGATGCTGTTGTGGAACAAAATTTTGTTTAAAATCTAGAATAATAACAACAGCAACAACAACAACAACAATTACGTTCAATTTGTTTTTGACATTTTACGTAACGAAATCCAACAAGTCCGAAAAACATTATTACTACCACAAACGTTTCAGTTTATTTGACCATGAATATATGTATGTATGTGCCTGGCTGGTTGTCTGCCTCGGTGCTTGCGTCCATGAGCAACTATGTGTATGAGAATCTATAGAGATATATATAAGTGCGTATATGTATATGTATGTAGGTTATAGCAACTGCTACAACTGATTATAGATGTTTTTAATGTTTCACAAAGTGTGTGTTCACTTCAGTTCACTTCAGTTCACTTCTGTCTAGTTTATCCGAACAGTTCACTTCAGAGTTTCTGAGTTGTATATGTGATTATTTTTCGTAGTTATAAATCAACAATGCTAATGATAACAGTGATGATGATAACGATGGTGATCATTATGGTAATGATGATTATGATAATAATTATGATATTGCTGCTATTACTACTTATATAAATGTGTGAATGTATAATTCGAATATATATGTTCTTTCATAGTATATACAATTTGCATAGTATATATGTATATACAAATACATTCACACGTCCATGTACATATATCATTTCTAATCCGTATAAACGTGCTTATTTGACCAATAACATTGAAGAGTTCACACATACAGATGCACGCACATATTCATGGATTACAAAACACACTTTTATTTAAAATTTTTATTTGTTTATTCCTTTGGCTGCGTATCAACTATAGATACTACGTTCAATGATTTTCGTGTGTTGTCGTTATACAAGTGTGCGTGTCTATACATGCATATATTTACTTGTTTGCACATGTAAACATGTATCCCGACATATCGAGAAAGCTAAAAAATATTGTCCACTTCATCGTATACAATATAGGAAGAAATGAATACATCAAGTTAAACGTCCTCTAAAAGTTACCGTTCGTAATTGAGAAATTTGACGATCAAAGTGATGCGGATCTGTATAATCTGTATAGTAATGTCCAATATGTGACGACTAATAACATGACAATGTAAGTTGAACGGACTCGGTATCGTGCATCACGCCAAGCGAAATGACCGATGCGGGTCTTTATTGTCGACGTTTATATTATCGGAAATTGCGATTAAAAATTCAAACAAAATTAAACGGGAAAGCAAGTGCTATTTCTCTCTGTCTGTAGTGTCAGCAAAGATCCACAGAGAGTTGTTTGAAATCCCTCAAGGAATTATTAATTTCCACTTCTGTACACTTTTTCGATTAATGGTAAATTGATTGTAATGAACTGACGGAAGAGCGGGCAGTGAAAATCATGCAGAAACAATTTTTTGATCAGGACTCGCAATAGCTTTATAGTGGCTGGACTACGTGTATGTTGCCGAGAAAATGGTACAATATCAATGGACAGTAACGTTGATAATGCAATTTTCGCAAAAGCTTAATACTTTTCAGATAATGTATTATGTACATATATATGAAATTTTATGATTTATATGGAATTTACATTGTGTATAAGAATGTTCTCTTGATTGGATTATATGTTTCTTTTTTCTTTTTTCTTTTTTGTTTTTTTTTAATTCGTTTGTTTGTTTAGCGTGAGCATGACAAATCACTTTAAGCATATATTTTATGGTTTAGTTATGTTATATAATATATACGTACATGTTATATATATATATATATATTGTTTTTGCAACGTAACAACAACGTCTATCGAATTTTAATTACATTTGCATTCTGTTGTTATTTGTGCAGAGAAGTGTGATTAAATTTTTACGTATTTGTTTTCGTTTCGTAAGCTTCATCTAAATGTCTTGCTTTGTTGAATCAATTCTCCTTCTGTTTCGTCAACATCTTCTTGATTTTTATTTTTTTTTTTTATTTATTAAATTCACATACCTACCTGTCTTTCGTATAATTTTTACTAAATATTAAGTTGCTTGATAGAGTCTTGTTATGCATATTAATTATGTTATACGGATTAGTTTTTGTCATTCAGAAACAAGTAATACTAAAATTTATAGGAATTTGATCTCTTGATCCAATTATAGCCATTATATAAATAGTACATAGAGAACATAAAATTTCTGCTTTTCACGTAAACTAATTGCAATTCATATTAATAACGCAATTTAGCAAGAATTTTGAAGACAACGTTCAGCAACTTTAAGACAAATTCGATTTATGCGCTATCGCAATCGTCCTATCATTCTTATTAAACTTCAATTTGTAACCTAATTGTTCGTATTTATTAAAATCCGCAATTCTCATAAAAGCTACTCTCATAGCACCATAGTATTGTCACATACCAGCAACGACCTGTCAAGGGATAAGAGACAATAAACTTTCTTATCCCCAAGCAAAGTAAGGATTCATTGTATTGTTTTAATGACTATTTTCCACTATCCTTTCGTACGTCTTTAAACAAGCTACTAAGCGGCAGCCCTGCACTTCTGTGTGTAACCAAAACTTATTATATGAACATCTGTCCTACTGCCATAAGACTAGAATTACTTCACAAAGCTGCTTAGCCACGAAAAACAAAACAAAAAATTCGGGCATTTATATTTACATAGGAATATCTTCTGCCACTCTTCGCGGAGAGGTCAATTCGATATCTTGGTTTTAGTTTGCGTAGGGTTAAGTAGATTGTAAGAGAATTGTGTCATATTATTTCAATAATCTCTTAATGTTGCATGTACGGGCCTGAATGCGTTTTTCAGACGTTTCACAATGATTTTTGTAATAAATGAAAAACTAAATGTAGAAGAATCCTTTTTGAAAATCAAAATACTTATGCATGAGGAAGGGTCCGCCGTATGCAACAAGAATTGGAGTCTTTTATTAGGAACCGTATAAGGAAATAATGTACCTTACCATGTGGTCTTCCGGTTCATTTAACTACGTCGGGTCTGAGTGACGACGTCCATTTTCCCTTAGTTGCGGTCTCCCATCGCATTAGCCATGTTGTCATTATTGTCAAACAGTTCTCTTTCATAAGCAAGGCTGTTTCCGTACGCCATCTGCGTTCGTTTTCGTAGATGCGTCGTATTTCATCTGTCAGGATATCACTTAAGTGCGTCCCCGCAATCGCTAGGGCTACACCTTCCGCGATTGTTCGGAAGCTTCATATCTGCCGAAGCGCGTTAAGGCAGTATACGTTCGCCATCTTCTTATACGTTGCTTTTACAATAAGAGCTGCGGACCACACTGGATTTGCGTACAACACTATGGTGTATGCTATGGCATTCCTTACCGCAGTTATAGGCTCTCTTATAATTGGTCTAATATGTGCCGCAGGCGATTGAATCCCGACCGCTTCATAAGCTGCGTAGAGGTCATAATGTTGAAAGCTTATCTGCTCATCAGTGACCACAGCAAGGTGCTTAAGTGTGGTAGCAGATCGAATGACATAACTACCCACCATCACTTATATATTTTCAACACTAGGTAGAAATCTTCAAAAGATACCTCCTGCATTCAAACTTCTCCGAGCGGTCTTCCTTGCGGGATAGTTGCTAGGTATTATGCCGCGGGGTTTGGTTGCAAGTGGTGCTCTTCGTTTCGTGGGACCTTGATGGATTACCTTACTAATTTTCATTTCCTCTTGCCTCCATTCGCTGCCAAATTGTCTCAAACCTTTAATAGCTGAACATTACATGGTCGGGGTCCTCTAGAAATGATTATCTTTTGTTTACTTGTTACGCACAAAATAGCATAACTAGTATATCCACGATCTCATATGGTTGGTTATAATAACAAAATTTTTTGTTTTTTTGTTTTTTTAATTCACTGTTCTCTTCCTTTCCATAGATTACCTTGTTCATTGTTTTCAGTTACTTTTATATCCGATAGCAAATTTATATACATGACGTACGTACTTTGGAAATTCATTTAATCCTTTACGGCACCCCATAATAACATAAATTAAATTTGATCCATTTCAATTGCATTTCCCTACAACTACAGCTTACTCCGAAGGGATTTGTTTGTTTTTCCTGTTGTTTACATTTATATATATATATATATACATATATCTATATATGTATATGTATGTATGTATGTATGTATAAATTTGTTTTTTTTTTTTTTCTGTTTTTAGCATGCTTCCTTCAAAGCCTATCTTCAGTAAGAATCATTGAAGTTCCCGGTTTGTTATTTTATATTTTATTCATTTTGCTTTCCTTTTACTTTGTTTCAACTTCGTTACCTTAGTTGTTGTTTACATATTTCTGCTGCTTCCGACGTAATTTGTTACATTGCATGGTGTCGGTTTTGTTATAACTGTTCATTTTTCTACCTCTTAGTCTGGGTGATTTGTTAAGAATTTATACGGCTTAGTTGATTTTGCTTAGTAGCAATAACTTATGTGTGCGGGAATTGAGAAAAAAACGAGAACGAACGTTAAAAAGGAAGAAAAAAAAAAAAAAGATGTACATAAATGCCTTAAGGCTTTGGCTTTGATGTTGTTGAATCCTGTTAAATTGATTTGGATACAAACAAACTGGGATACAGACTGAAATTAAAAGCAATTTAGAATTTCAGAAAAAAGTACTTATTTTACAATTTATAAATAGCTTAGCTGGTAGGGTTAGCTGTGCTGTCTGAATATGCATTTAATTTTTTTTTTTTTTTTCTTCCTTAAAGCATTAAAAGAATTTTCTTCGAATTTAGCTTTTACCCCCTTTACAAAGATCTGTCAAAATTTGACTCACTTCGCCCAGGCTTCGAATGAAAACCATTCTAGGTTTGCACCTCATTATGTGCTCTCACGAATTATTATTATTTCTTTTATTTTATTAGCATTGTAACTATAAAACCATAAGCTTTTGCATACACCCACAAGATATGCAATTATCATGTAGAAGAGAGATTATAGTATAACATAAGTCGTAGCATATATGTAGATTGAAGGGCTATTGATGTAATCATCTCATTATTCCACAGAATGCCCTGCCAATAACAAAAGAAATCAATCAACTTGTTGCTAAACGAATTCAAATAATCATGCAACGATTTCCAACTAAGTCCAACAACAAGCTGTACGAACAATAAACGATCGTTCAGCCAAAGAGGTACATATATATGATCTTAATATAAAAGTGCTACTACTTGATCTTGACACCTGCAATCGCTCCCTTAAAAGGTTCGGCGATTGACATCCAATGATCTTCTAGGCAGTCGAAGAGGGAGAATTTCAAAAAAGCATAATTTGATTAAGAACATCACCAGATTCACTTAGCATAGTTTTGACATTTTCATTGACATATTATTCACTCATATTACATTTGACGTTCAAGTCGACCTAATGGCCCTTAGTAGACAATGTACGCACTTGGGCTTTACCGTCACTGTTAGTGGTTTTCTTGGCCTGGAACCTGACTCGGTTTTTGTGCCGACATTTTGAGATGCGAAGATATATAAAGAAGAAGTAATCGCTGCATATTTCCCATAACTGTATTATAGATGTTTTGATTTTTTTTTTCCCGCAAAACAAAAAGCATGTTAGTGTTGGCCGTAGTTCTTTATGCCTACCAAAAAACGTTACTTAGAAATGTAAACTTCATAGATTTTTTCTTAACACTCGCTTCAGATAAATTCAAGGAGAAAAAGTCCAAGAAATTGCCAAGAATTTATGAATGGGTTTTTTTTTTTCGTACAATAATCTAGAAGAAGTTTCCAAATCTTGTGAAAACCTCTTTGAAATATACGATATGTATTGAACGTACGACATTGTATATGGCAGATATATCGAGTGAATTAGTTTTCGGCTCATCTTGAAATTAAATGCTCTGCAACTCGTGTGGTCCAAGTTTAGCCTATATTTGTCTCTGTCTTTATATTAACTGATTAATTAATATGCAAACATCAAGGCCAAGGAGTGTTTTCATCCCATTTGTTTATTTAGTTTTAAAAATTTGAAAATTCCATTTTCACGTCTTCCACGAAACACTTAATTTCACCTGACAGTCTACTTACAGCTGAGTTCGTTCGGAACTATTAGTGGTTTCAGTCCAAGTCGCATAACAACACGTAAGGCAGGCAATATTATGACTTTGCAATATCTAAACCATAAAAAACATGCAACACTTTCAAGTTGATCATGAAAGCAAAGCTGCTTATGTAGTCATGGCTATAAGTCCTTCGTATCTCTTTCATTTTTCCGTAATATGATTGATATAACAAATAATTATTCTTTATACAAAATGTTGTCTCGTTGTTGGAATTCTTCAGAATACAAAAAAAAACATCAGCCATTGGCATCCAAATGTCCACTTGAAAATATAATGCGATAGATTTCGGGAAATATTCACTCATCCATCTACTCAAGGTAATTCCCTCTTCCCACTTTTCACCTAATAAGCCAATGAGCCTACTGTGCCTGCGTTTTACCGCACTTTAAACCCAAGTTTGGTTGTTCATTATAACTTCACGTCACAGCAATGCTACAATGCATTAATTTTTAGCAACATATGAAAACTGCGCCGACTTATTTCTCGTAATGTTTTAATGCGTGGAAGTTCGCTTACCACTTAAAATTTGGAAAACGCTTATCTTGGCTTGCAGTTGGCAAAACTCTTCATTCAAATTGCCAAAAAGCCTTTTATCAGTTTGACATTCAAAGTAGACTTGCGGGCTTCCTTCATCTATTAGGCGATGGACAAAGCCGCTGTTTCCCGAAAAAAGAATTGGAAATTTTGAATTGAATAGGGAAAGTCCTCCGCATATTTTCTATAAGCCCGTAAGTAATATGGTGGATACACTCATAGGTATGGAAAGTTGACATCTGGATTCTTTTCATATATATATGATGAGTGTACCAAAATCGGCTCAAATCGAATAAATTTCAAATTTTTGTGTTTATAATTTCTTTTTATATCTTACACTACTTGCGGTATAAGCATATATTAAGTTAGTGCAAATGCACACAACATCCACCGGGACTTGAGATAAACCCAACTTTTAGTACAGCAAACGATTCAGAATCACTTTTTGCATCAATCTAATCTTTTCTGCGCATCTGTTTGTCTTGTTCTCTTATGTTCAATCTACAACCCGTAACTATTGAAAATGGTTCGGATTGAACCACCGTTCCGGCCGTTGTATGAATAACTGTATTAAGCTGAGTGGTGCTGGACGACGTTGCACAATAAATCTTTTATTTGGTTTTTCTGTTTCCTTCAAAACATCACTCCTGGGTAATTTTTCTTGCCGCATCGCATACAGCGTGCAGTCAAAATACACAATCTCAATGTTCTCACATTCGTTACATAGTAGTTAGAAAGATGCGAGCGACTTGTTCGCTCCTTGCCAGCCTGAGTTTTCCGAAAATCATGTTAAGCAAGTGAATTTTATGTCAGATAGTTAAGATTAAGGCGGACAAACATATCTATCGATTGTTTGTACCTTTCCTCATAAAACTTATCTTAATTCGTGTAATCTTTTATGTTAACTTTGTGTTCAAGTGAAGGGTACTTGTAATTCGCTCCAAGGCGTAGGAGCAAACTTCTCTCTTCTCACTTGCATTTTGTTTTTTTTTTTTTTTTTTTTTTTTTTTTTTTTTGCGCTTTGTTAAAGTTATTTTTATTTTTTCTGTTTTTAATTCTGTTAACACTTGTTTTGCGTTACTTTTTGCACGCTCGATCTTTTAGTAAAAATGTGCTGAAGCGAAAGTGTGAACAGAATGCTGTAAATGTGCACGGAGGCAAACATACACTTTTGTAAAATAATAGGCTCGCGAAACAAACGCATTCGCTGGTTCATGTTTTGAAAGCAAAAAGGTTGAAAGAAAAAATAATAATAATAATAATAATAAAAGGAACTAATGCTCACCCAGATTATTATACACATCATCCTCTCTTTACTGTTTGCCGTTTGCGTATGTGTTAGAATGTTGATATCGGAGAAGTAACGACAACGCGCAAACAACAAAAATAAGGACAGAATAGCTTATATAACCGCAAAGTCAAATGCATAAAAACCGCACTCGCAAATATACATAACGCAAAACATGTACACCGCAGCCATCATATATATTTACCTCTGCTGCTGCTTTCAGCTACCAAAAGCGATGACGAAATAAATGCGTATACGTCATAGCTCGAATTTTGGGTACCCAACATTTTCGGGTAAATGAATGGAATGAAAACAATCACTTGTATATCACTTGTAATCATAATTCTAATGGTGAAATGCCAACAGATTTATTATGCCTGGCACAGTCAGATCTTCAGTTGCGCATGCGTCAAGCAAATGAAATACCGTATATTATATGGAACGATCGGTTGTGTATTAGTATTTTAAAAATGTTAATATCGAAAAGAGCAAAGTCGCTAAATTAAGTTAGACGTTGCATACAAACACAACAATCGTTCAATTTTCTGTTCATTTCACTTGTTCACTTTCATAAAGACAAGAATAACGCGAAGCAAAGTCGCACAACTTTCCATACAAAGAATACAGCATAAACTGTAAATGCACATGTTTACCTGAAATTCTATAAAAAGTCTGGGGTGGAAATATTGCTGATTCTGATCATCTTATTGCCACGGATGTCGGTAGTAGTAAAACTTGAACAGCTCGGAAGTCACAAGCATATCGCTTCTAGCTAACCCGAGCTAACAATTATTTGTAAAATATTTTAACCAGAGTGTCTCCGTGGACTTGCACTTAATTTCAACAGATGCAATTGTTTGTGCACTGCAATCGGAACTATATTCATATAAAATCAGAAAAATATTATAGTGGGCCACCGTTCACCATTAGAGGCCGTACACACCCTTTGTTTCGCACAGTTGTTGATATAATGACTTTATTATAAATTTAGCCATCTAAGCCTTTATTGGCTTTATTGAAAACTCTACCGCACTTGAGATTCGAACCCACGACCATTGAATTGCTAGTCGAGACTCTTGCCTACTCGCCCACTCAAGCGGATAGATTAAACATAAATTTGCATGGATAGACATCGAGTGGAAGGGAAGGCAGACAGACAGACAGAAAAACTGAAGTAATTTATATCCGAAGAGTCTTTCACCTTCTTGGTTACATGATAAGCGTATTAAATTCAACTCATTCTTCTAGTCTACCTAACCTAAGAGGAGATGGAAACCGTAGGACGAATATGACGATTAATTCGATTCGCTAGAGAATTACTTCATCGAATGGCATAGCATTATGCTATAATTTTTTGCTCACTATAATAATGACATCCTCAGCAAAGGTATTTAATGCCTGAACAAGCACTCAGACCTAATGAAAGGCAACTTGGATATCACAACATACACCCTTTTGCGTGCTTAGTTTGTGAAATTCTTTTTCTTTATGCGGGTCTTGAAAGTAATTAAAAAATATGCGCCCATTAATACTAACACACTTCAAATGCAACTATTTTGGCATAACATTTTCCTTTGCTTTCTGTGATTAAAGTTAAATGTTGTTCGCTAGTACTTCGAATGCGCTTCACTGGACGCCAGTTGGTGTATGTTACATTTTTCCCGTAGCTTCTTTCTTGACGTCGCGTGAACGTTCGGTCTTGTGGAATGGGCGTTTGTTCACAATGGTATATGAATTGAAATTAATTTTGCGTGTTAATGCATTTGTTAAAATATTGTATAAATATTAAATGATTTGTTAGTTATGGGCGCGTGTGTGTCTATTTAATTTACTGGTTAACCGCTGCAATAAACGTACGTGTCTTGCTGTAAATGTGTTGACAGACAATTGAAGCGGTGGCTTATATATAAATTCTTCACCTCAAATATTTACTTCAAAATTTAATTTCTATTAGTCCTTCGACGCTAAATGCATGGCTCTTCTTGTTTATCTTTCTTCAAACCTTTATTTGTGCACATAATTTAATTGAACCAATTATGTATTAAAACTTGAAGTGTTGCATTGACATCATTATATCATTTTCATTTCACAAAAACTATTTTTAATTATCAAAATTAAAAGTGATCTTAACTCTGTGCATAAGCTCTTCGCAGAAACTGAACAACATTTTGAATGCAAAAGATTTAATAGGTTTAAGCAATTAATTGCTTACCAATCCGTTCAATGAATTTCTTCCAATTTTCTGCGAACCTTTAGAAAGAGCACTCAGATGTTTTTTTAGTAAAAGAAGTCATCGAAACTAGTTTCGAGAATGTCCAAAGAACCGAAGTTGCTCAAGCAGTGCTCTTCCGTCAGAATGAACTGATAGGGTGAAGGTCCATAATCGAAACTATACGATAGACGCACTGACACAGCGCCAGTGTCAAGGCGACAGGTCAACGTATCATGATCGAATAACACTATGTCCCCTTTGATTACCAATTTCGATCATTTTACTTTTTCATACCCGCCAACGTAAAATAGGAATATCATAACGCTCGCAGCATCCTGAAGGAAATTGCAGAGGACCCACAACGTATGTATTTTCTTCACCAGAGTTAAATTTGCAATGCACGTAAGCCTATTCGTATGCTTGTCTGACCATCTGTCCATGTAGTGCCTATGCTAAGCTTTCTCTTGCCTGTAAAAATAAAAATATCATTCCATTCGAAATTCTTGCACAATGGTCGATGTTTCAAAATCGGTCAAATCTTTGCCTTTTGGGTTTTTTGCTCCTTACTCACGAATTGCAATAGACCAGTTAAGTTCAATAAAAATTATTAACGTGAGTCAGACCCACCTAGTTTTATTAAGTGTTACAGTTGAGTTTATAAAGTTCAGAGAGTTTTCTGGCTTGCTCCTCCAAGAGGCATCAGTTCTTAATAGAAGATTTCTCGTCAATTTCCTTACGTAGAGAGTACAATCTTCCGCGGCTGTAGTCAGTCACACGTCTGCGACCGTTCATGTCATCCTTTCACCTTTCGACCAAGAACCTTTTCGAATGAAAGTTCTGTCGGCATCGCCAGCGATAATTCGCTTAATGTGTGAATGTGTAAACTTCGATTCCAAAGTTAACATTATAAAATCGCCGAAACATAAAGCGACTTCACCGTCCCAAGTTTCCGTCAATGTCTCGGAAGTGCTTCTTACGTTTTCTGTCTTTCTTAGAATAACACTACAAAAGGTATAACACGTATAAAAATGATGAAAATTTATTACACAAACAACGAACCATTTCGACTACTTTTCGTGCACATGTAAGGAGGCACTTATTTGGTTAAATGGCTTGGTATGTAAGCAGAATTGTCCCTTTGGTGTAACGGGACAACAAGTTTTTGTTTCTAAAGAGCCTTTACATGCTCAAAAATTAACTTTGAGGTGTGGTTTATGGGCTGAAAATGCTCAAAGGAGAGCGCTACGGAGACGTTTCGATTCGGATAATGAGTAGTTTCAACAAAACGGTCCAACACGTAATAAATGATATGACACAATCAATCTATTGAGTTTGCCACCGAAATCATATATATATGTATATATATTTATATATGGATATATACTACCCTTGACTCTTTTCTCTAAGATTATGTCAAAAAAAAAAAAACTATCATTGACCATATTTTCCACGATTATTCGTGTTATTGGTGAAATAAGAGCAGACTTATGTGGAAAGGCCACGAAAAATTCATGTTTCAGAATTGAATTTTTACAGAAGTGCAGAGGCAGTCGTTTACATGGAATCGTGTTGAAAT
Source organism: Glossina morsitans morsitans (assembly GCA_001077435.1). Taxonomy (NCBI): domain Eukaryota; kingdom Metazoa; phylum Arthropoda; class Insecta; order Diptera; family Glossinidae; genus Glossina; species Glossina morsitans. The sequence goes on from CCAG010005282.1 coordinate 12,441, forward strand.
AAAAATGTCAAGTTAATATTTGTTATCGAGTGTTCTCATATCAAGCTCTTACCCTTCATGATTATATACGTATAATAACTTTTATTGCTGCCACTAAAGTATTGAGTTACACTGGCAACAACAACAGTTTATCATTCGCCATACAAGTACACTCATTAGAACAACTCCTGATAAGGGTTACAAATTCCTCATTATTATCAGACTGTGAAAAGGAAAAAAAAACATTTTTCTTTATGGCAGACAGAGAGAGAGAGAGAAAAAAAAAGTTATCGTTTTTTACCTTTTCAGCTTCGCTATGAATTATCTGTAAACCAAATGAAAATCATTGACATTGATGACTTCCCTTCTTGGGTGCAACGGCAGCGTGAGCTCAGCGATTAAACTAATTAAAAATAAATAAATTTACAAAAGAGAAAAAAAGAGGAAAAAGTAAAATTAAAAGATCGCTTTTTATATATAGTGTGGGTGTTCTCTCTACGCTTTGGAAAATAAAAACGATAAGTTTCATGCCCCACACATAGTTTTTGCTTACAAATCAAAACAGTCTGTGTATTGTTTGATTTTGCAACATTCGTATGTGCGTACTACTGCGATTGCAAGGTGTAGTGAATTTATTTATAAAATTAATGATCTCAAAATATGCCAAACAATCAATTTTATCGCCTTCAAAGACCACTTGTAGTCGCACAAAACGTGCGTATGTCAATTTGTTTTTTAATCCTTAAAAGGGTCAGCGACATATTGATGGTCGCTCGGACCAATGTTGCCCTTGAACTCATACTAGTGCTCGGTTGAACTTTTTGCACCACTTGCAAACATTTTTTTGCTTCATCATCTCTTTGCTAAGGACCTTCTACACCATTCTCAACTTTTTCATGACAGAATATTTGATTTGCAAGCCCAAAATTTAAGATAAATTCTTTCTTCGAAAAAATCGGAAAACTTCCTTTTGTATGTTTACAAAAACAAGTGAATGAATATTTATTGACATGCAAGTACATAGACGGTAGAGAACGTACTATATACTGACAAAGATCTTCCCGTTCTGGTCATTGAGATTTGCGCATTTGTAGAAGTAAATTTACTAAACCGAAAAAGAAGAATGCCTGCCAAGTTTATATCAAAAATTTACTTCATCTTTTGATCACGATAGTAAACTATTTCACAACGACTAGACAAATACACGATAAAAGCATTCTTCACTATAGCGAGACGAAATTTTGCACACCATCTTCTAGATTAGAGAATAGAATGTGAAATAATCTTTTTTTTCCTCTGCCTCCCTTTCACCATAAACCGACAAATTATTTATAAGCAAACATAACTGGCAATGAAAGTTCGTTCACGAGCAAGTTCGTTCAACTGCCGCGACACCCGAAAGGCAAATTATGTAAGAAGAAAAGGCAAAACTGAGAAAAAGGACATAACTAGCAGATGGGAAATCTGTTTTGTTCAAGTCCAATTTCATAGCGTAAATTTAGCAGATGTGGTTCGCAAGCGCACGCACAACCAAAGAGAGCCACAAAGTATGCTAACTATTGTCATATTGTATTTACAGCCACTAAACATCGCCATAAGCAATGCATATGCCATAGAGAGAATTTTAGATATCTATATTTGGGGTAAACCAAGAGACATTGTTCCCAGATCCCTGCCACTGCGAATATAGATCAAAGATGTATAGTGTCATGGGTTAAGTTAAAGAAAAAAGTTAGTGCCAAAATTCTGAGGGAAAATGTGTTTCGGTTCATTAGATTTCGTTACGCTTGGCTTGAGTGGCCGAGTAGGCACAGGATCGCAATTAACAACTTAATGGCCGCGGGTTCAAATTTGAAGTACGGTATTCGGTAGACTTTAAATTCGTATTTTGTAAATTATTTTACGAAATATTTAGAAAATAAATAAAATTCATGCATAAATAAGGAAGAAAGGAAAAAAAGGCATGTACACGTTTAGTACCGACGGACACTCACAACCGGTACAGATGCGGATTATGAGTCATTCACTAATCTATTGCAAACAATTTTAATATGACATTTAGATTTTTGCAAACGAGTCTAAACGTGTGGAAAAGCTTGTAATCATGTCTACATTGGTTGAGTTTTATGAAAATAAGGTTCCTAGAAGAACAGTTCGAAACATTGCAGTTTATCTCAGCAAGCAAAGTCGACGAATCTATGATACCATTAATTAGCTTAATTAAGATGAATAAATCTACGAGTCTCAAGTGACGGTACGACTAACAGAAGAAACCTAGTTTCATAAGGAGATAAAGAGCTAAACGGCTCGTAACCTAGAATCCTGAGGGAAAAAAGCAGGAGTTGCTTTTGAACGGATTATATTAAGTTTAAATAGAACTTCTAAGTCAATGAACGAAGCCAGATTTCCCAAATTCTGGGAATCGATTAACTAACTACTCAGTGGTGAATGAATTCCTCTTTCGAGAATGAAAGCTTCTTGCATTTTTCTGAATTCTATTTCTTAGTAATCAATGCGACGCCGCGTAAACAAATCATCTAAGTCACTAAGTCATTGAAAGAGATCCGAGTGCGATTCCAAAGAAAAAGAAGAAAGCATTTTAACATCGTCAGCGTATATTAAGATGTGGATGGATTTTCTCACCGAAGGCAATCACATTGATATACAGGATGAATACAAAGGATTCAAAGTCGCCGCCATGAAATAATAATTTATCGAAATCTGTTGGTTGCCGTGAAAACCAATTCTTAGAATTTCGTGAAGTAAACGATTCAGATCTTAAATTGCATCTGCATTTACACAACGATTGGCGAAAACTTATCATGTATAGAGAACAAGTTTACAGATTTTACGTTATATAAAATATAATAAAATATATATATATAAGCCATGGTTATGGCTGGGAGCCATTATATAATTGTATAATTTATTGTATAATTTCTTAAGTTTTCCGTTAATTCAAAAAACCTCTTTTCACTTGTTAATGCATTATGAAGCAAAGGAGTCTATAGATGTGAACAAATTCGAAATAGAAGATTGTAAGAAAGTCGATGATCCCCAAAACAGTCTATCCTGTTATTTTTGCTTTTCCCTTCGCCTCCTCGTCCATTTTATCGAATATAAATGAGTTTTGAAAACATGAAAATTAACTAAAAATTAACATGTGACCCAACGTTTAACAAACAAGTTCAATCAATGATTTGATATACATGTATAGCACAGGATATGCTTAATGCCGTATATTGATGGTAGAGGACGTAGTCAACAGCTTACACGCATGTTGAAATTCATTGGTATACGTTGCACTTAAAATGTTATAAAAGTTTACACAGACGTTCACGCGTACACGCCGCCCCCTTGTGAATGTCAATTTTCGGCAGCATGATCTTATCGTTCGAACATGAATTAAATTCTGGGGAAAAAAAATAAAGAGCGAATTATTAGATATATCATTATGTTATCTATGACGTCAGATAAGTAATGAAATATACATAAGATCGAATCATACTCGTATCAGTGGGGCGAAAAAAAATGCTCGGATAATCGATACTTCAGCTAAACAGTTGGTAACACAGTATCACAGATCAATTTTGAAACTGCGATGAACTCTTCATATATAAGCCTTTCGTTTATCTTTTCTCTTTTCTTGTTAACCGATATTAGGTTAGGAAGCACGAATGTTTTCCTCAAGTCGATAAACTTCTTCTTCTTTCTTTTACGTACCGACTATCCATAATTCGTATAGGTCCTGCTTGATTGTTTCACTCTTGTTTTCTGTTCTGATTTCGTGAAGGTTATGCAAAATTGCAACAAACAACGACGACAAACACTACTCTTGCTGCATAAGTTTGTGTTCATTAGTGAACTTACTGCTGCTTACTTGACGATATCATTTGCTTTGGCCAACAAACATATCGAAATATGTGTCAAAATGTGGACCAGAGCTGTTTTAAAATCCAATTAAAGGATCCCTGCTGAGGGTTTAAGTCGTTGCCATGACATTTACTACCCTCTGCTTTAACTTCTGTCGTTTTTTTTTTTTTTTTTTTTGCAATTGCTATGTTACAAAGTGCTTTCACGGCTTGCGCTCAAGTTGTGACCACGCAAACACACGCAGAGCAGAAATGCAAAATACAATCAACGCATGCTTTGTGTAACACTAGAATTAAAAATTTGATGCATTTTTATGTTTAAAATTTGTTTGGTATTTCATATTGGTCGAGCGAATTTCAAAAAAAAAAATTTACAAAAAAAAAAAACCGAATCACAGATTACTGTTTAGAGTTATTATGAAGAAATGCAAAGTTTTTAATTTCCAATTAAATTTAATAAAAGTAAATATGAATAAAAATTAAAAATTGAATTTAAAAGCACATCAAATTAATGATTGAGAACTAGACTACTGAGAAAGCGAAAGCGAACAAAAATAACAGATGCGTTCTAAAAAGAATCTGTGCGTCAATCGCCTTAAACGAAAGTATGTAAAATTAAAAAATATTTGTTTTATTGCGAGCAAGTTAATCCAGCGAAGGTAGCCTAACTTTGCAATAACGTGAGAGAGTGAGGCGGCCCTGGGAAATATTAATACAAAGTTTTTGATCGGGTGGCATGACGACTTTTATCAATTCGTTCCAAGTGCATACACACTATGCCTTGTATATTATGCATTTGTTTCTGTCGTCAAGTCAGTTCAATTTTTTTTTTAAATTATCCCTGCAGTTTGGTGTAGTAACATAGTATTGCTGTAATACCACGTTTTAAAAATTTGGTAAACATAGTACTAGGCAGCCGAACCTAAATTTGTGTAGCTCGTTTATAAGGTATTTTTATATAGATTTGTCAGATGCCCATTAAAATATTTTGCGCTTCCTAGTTTGCGTGGAGAAGACCAAGCATATCTTAATCCTAATTAATTAACAGAGCTCTGCTAAAGCGCTTACAGAGAGAGAGAGTGTAGGTATCCTGGCTAGGTCGCACCCTTTTCCCATTATTACAGAACTAATGCATAAAAATGCAGCCTAGTCCTGCACCATTGCTCGCTTTTGTTTCTCTCTCACAACATATATGTACAGATCAAGGGATACGTTAAACGGATAAGGACCTTACAGGCATACGAGTTCCTTGTAATTGTCTTCCAAGCACTTTCTTCCACGATCTCTTGCACTTTTCGGACAAATTGTGAATATCCACATGGTGTCACATGGTGTGCACAGGGCAGGGTTCAGGACGCACCTTATGTATGAATCAAGTTAAAGTTGAAGACTTCAAATAATTGATAGGTAGTAGCCGACTAAGTAAGAATCGCAACTATCGCGCCGACTACGCTGCGAACACTCCCACCTATCTCCTTCTCTTTCATCACCTCTCTCTGACCATCAGCGCGTGTCATATGTAAGAGACTGGTCCTGAGTGATTGGCGATATAAAAAAAGAAAACAAGATGCAGTCGTAACCGTTTAATTTTTTGAAAACTTTATTGTTGTTTATTGATGCCTTAAAACTAAAATTAAAAGAGCAAATGGTCCTTCGTAAACTATAGCGACATATTAGCTTCACTTAGTTCCAACGTGATAGGCTGTAAATGCATAACATATATCCATTTGATAGAACATGTATGAAATATATAGTAAAGTTGACATCAAATACCGAAAGAGCACGAACAAGCAGGCAACAAACCTCATAACACATACTGGAAACATCAATTAAATAACGCTGGAGAGTAATTATAAAAAAAGCATGTATTTACTGGAGGGAATAAAGTTGTGACTAAGTTTATGCTTTAGACAAGGTCTTGCGGTCGTGATGGTCACTTTTAAAGAAATATAGTGTTCCAATATATAATTAAATTGGCTCTGCTCTTCTAGTCAACTCTACTCTAAAATAATTATATTTACTCGATACAGTGTCCGATTTTTCCTATATTGCATGTTTTCAGCAAAGCTGCTACACTCTCTGCAGCTAATGTAATAAAAGAGATTAAAGTGACAAAAAAATTGTTATTTTCACTTTGGAAAAAATGCAAGTGATTTTTTTTTTTTCTTGAAATTACATGCATTACGCCGTAAGGATCCGTTCGTTCTCTTTCTAATTTGTAGTTGGCTCACAAGTAAATATAAATTTTAGATCAATATAAACAATACGCTTAGTTTTCTATCATCGCGCCACACCCATTTTCATACGTATTTCAGTTATACTTAATGTGTACAGCCTTAGGCTGTAGCCATGGTCTTAAAAGATACGGGAAGGATTTCATTAGGTTTTGGGTAAATGGACACTTCGAACCGTAGAATAGAGGAGCGAGGAGTAAGCTTCTTTATTCTCTTATATGGTATAGATATACCCCACATTACCCACATCACATTACAAATATTTTTACAATTTGGTGCAACATAATGTTTTTTTCATACTGAGGTCTACAATAGATAGACATGTACATATCTTCCTTGCCTTCTAACTGACCTAGATCTGAACTTTATATGAGTTATAAATATTGAAACTAAATGAAGCTCCTTTACGCTTAAATTTTGAAGGATATATGCGATGTGGCAGTTATTTCGCCTTCTAGTTTCCTTTATAAAAATTTCAACCAATTTCATAAGCAATTTACTTGCAATTCAAAAACGATTTCAAACATTACTCTTACCCAAGTACAGTACGCAATTCGTGTTTGTCTTGTACTCTGCTTTGTTCTGTATTCTGAAATTTATTTATGCAAAAGACCAGAAAAAAAAAAAAACGAAACAATTTTTTTTTTTTTGTTTTTTTTCAACCAAAGATGTGATAGAGAAAGCAAGTAATTTGCCCACAAGCCTTATATTGTGTTGCATGTTATTTTTTCGTTGACTTGTTTTGTATTTATACAT
>CCAG010005283.1:0-43190 GCA_001077435.1 Glossina morsitans morsitans
ATATATATATATATATGTATATATATATATATATCTATGTACGATTTTTTTTAAAAGAAAACAACAGCAAGTTGACCGCCCGCCATATTCAAATTATCCGCACCATGCAACCAAACGCATGTACACTGGACCCGTACATTGCGTCTCTGCATAATTCCATAGCGAATTTGTAGCAAATGTCGTTTCTGAGTATTTCCTTTCTTTGTCAAATCCTCGAAGCGTTAAAAGCATAGTCAGCGTTCGTGATTTATCTAAAGCTTAGTTAAATTTCGATCCGCCTTTTGAATTTCTTATATCCGGTCGATACGAGGACCTCGCGAACTTATAAAAAGATAGATAGATAGGATGTTCAAAGAAAATGCGATAAGCGAAAATAAGTATCGCAAGAGCTTTGAAAAATTTTTTCAAGAAATTTTCAATTTCAAAGAGGCTTCTTATTGCGATCAAGCTTGTTGCCGCTATATCGGGGAAAGGATCATATTTTAATTAAACTATGACTCTCCTCACTAACAAGAAGTGGAGCTTAATCTAGACTAGAAAGTTATATTACGGATATTGATCATGTTGAGGCTCTAATCGGTTTCCAGGGGCTTAGATGAATTGCTTATGAAACTTACTTAATTTTTGTTACGAATTTTTGCACAGGCGCAATACTTATGAGCTTACATTTAACATTCGACGCTAAAGGCTACTGACGAAAATAAGTACGAACTGAAAAAAGAGAATAACTCTGAAAATTACATTTTCATACTCCCTCCACCCATAATTCCCTTCCCATCTTATATATAAAGATTTTTTTTTTATGCTTTTTCTAAAGCCGAGCATACAAGGAGAGTAAAGCTGAAGACCAACAGGGTTGTGGGTAATTTTTAACAATTCGTTTTTTTTTTTTTTTTTTTTTTTATTTAAATTTCCTCTTTACGTAGACATGATTTTCATGCCATACCGAGATTTTGGTCAAAACGTTTGAGGGCATGTTCCTGGCTACTATAACTGTGTGCACGTAGATGTATATTTAAGAGCATGAGGTTGAAAAATCTGCAAGAAGGTCAAAAACGCAGTAAAGGGAGACAATATTAATGCTAGCACTTGTGGAAAAAAGCGAAAATACATAAAACAATAATTCGTTGTTGATGACATTTTTATGATGAGTTCCAAAGTGATTCTGAGACAACAAAAAATTGCTATAAAATAACCGCAAAAGCACACACACACACACACACACACACAGGCAGGCACACAAAATAAATGAAAATTATTATTTTTCAAATTAATGCAAAACCAAAAAAAAAGAATGCCAAAATATTTGGTTTTTTTTTTTTAAAGAGTCGAACAAACGAATCGAATTATCTAATGTGATAATCCCTCGAAATTCTGTTTCTGCTGTTTTTGAATAGAAATATTCATATTTTACTTGAATATCGAAATAACCACAAAAGCCTGTATTTTTTGTTTTAAAAATCTTTTTAAAATCACAACTAACTCTCTTCATGTCGAGCTTATGAAACTTGAATTTTGTCCATTTGTGCCTACATTCATAATCACTAACAACATATAATACAAGTGCTGCTGGTTGCTGTGTTTACAATCAAATTGTTTTAAGTTTTAACTTTAGTTTATTTGACTTTTCATTTCAGTTTATTTACTAGATATGCATGCAGATAGTTAGAGAGATACACTATTGCCCTCAATTGCAATAATTTTCTTTGATTGCATTTAAGATAAATCTTATAAAGCATCAATTAAGAAATATCCTAAGTATACCACAACAATAACTATCTAGCAGAGACATAACACGAAATACAATAAATAAATAAATAAATAAATAAAATATAAAACCGAAACTAAGAGACCACATTGGGTGTAGACGAGGCGACAAAGGAGACGGTTGCCTGTGTTGTGAAGTGAAACGGAATCGTTTATATATAATATGTGTGTTTTACAAATGTGTATAAACACACAGATACACATACACAAGTTATGTCTTTTTTATAGCATATCTATAAAATTAACACATACATACATACATACATACATACATACATACATATTCGCAATCTTAAAAAGAACTCAACTTCCAGCAGGCAAATGTTTCAGAAACTTTCACAACAAAATTGTATTAAAAATCGGGACAAAAAAGATTCATTCAAAATGCTTTCCTACCTAACGTACATACAAACAAGATATTATATTATTGTTTTTGTAAATTTGCAATAAATTTTCGAAAACAATCAAGCAATGAAAGTAGAATGAAGTTACCTTTAAAGATTTTCGCACTAATGTGTGTCCAGTTCTATGCGTTGTGTTGACAAGCCTTTTAAGCAAATTACACACACCCGCTCTCCGCCCGACTCGATAAAGAACACAACTACTGAAACACAACAACTTTAATAAAAAAAAACAAAAAAACAAAAAAAAAATTGTGGTCTGGTCGGTAAAGAAAATCAAATATTTTTCTTCTTTTTTTCAATCCTAAAACGGTTGATTGGTCATAATTGGGATTATATCTCAGTTCCTGTAACTCATTAAATTCTACCTAATCTCGATTAAGACTTTGAATTGATTGATATCAGTTATGATGGAAGGATGACAGCCGTGAGTGTCTTAAAATTGGAAATCTTATCAATCGCTCCGTGCGTAGAAAATCTTGGCGCTGACCAATCACTAAAAGCGGCGTGAATGGGAAAAAAATCATGTTGGACTTCATATATGATTGTAAGAAATTTGGTAAAGCTTTGCGGAGATGCTGATCTGTTAAATGTGAAAGTATTGATCTGATCAACTACCGATCAAAAGGTAACAGGTCTGGAGAATAGGCTGTAATCGTGGGATGTTCTTAGATCAAGTTAAAAATCACTTTCTGGGCTGCTATTGCAGCCGACGGTTGGACATGGGCGAATTTCATCGTTTTCAAGATGAAAATTTCTTGCACGAAATCTTGCGAACCACTTTCTAATTATTTCATAGTTGACTGCATATTCCTCTTAAGCCAATCTACTCATATCCGTTCCTTCGGGTCAGTTTATTCCAATTAGAAAGCAGAAAAAAGCCCACTGGGATAAATGAGATTGTAACGCCCTGAATCAAAGCTCGTAAGCAACTGAAACTTATACCATACAAGCATTAGCATCGATGCTGTGTAGAACCAAAATTTGGAAAAAAAAGAAACGCATCATGTTTGGCGAATCAATTAACTTTAACGGACAGAATTTATTTGCTTAACTAATAAATTGCTTGCTTTTTAAATTTAAATTAAATTAACCGTTTGACGGACAGTTGCTGTTATTGGGCTTGGTGGATAATATCGAGTATGTTAGGGTATATGTGTTCTTGCGTCTTTATATCTTCTCGTATTTGTTATGTTGGGCAAAATTTCATAAAGCAAACCAAGTAGTCTTCGAATCAATCTGGTCAAAAAGAGAATGAAAATGAAAAAAAGTGGAAGCAGAACATAAGCGAAAAGAAATTAAGTTAAATTTGGATTAAACTCGCAATACTTTAACCGTGTATTGCTTGCTTCCTTTGATATGACAACCGTTTCGATAAATTTACTGCCGTTATGTTGTGCATTGGCATCGTCCGCCCACCTCACACTGAGATAAACTTTTCTCAATACAAAATATCAAGTGTTGTTATGTGAAATCCTCTAATGCCGTGGACGCATAAGTAGCATGAACAAATGAACATTTAAACTACATTTCAATCCTGGCAAAAATAAGTTAATGTGTATTTGTGTCAGAGAGAAAGGCGGACGGTTCAAATTATTTGAGAAATTGTGAAAAAGAAAGGTTACAATGCCACCAAATTAGTAAGAGCGCAAATGTCACTCACATAAATAACAATAAAACACACAAATCGAAAAAAAAAAAAATGAATTATTGTCTCCATAGTCTCATTGGCTGATGTGTTATGCTCCACAAAAAAATTCAAATTCTTTAAAGAAATCGCTGGCGAAAACGATGGCGAAGAATTTGTGTAGACATGGCAAGTAATCGGCCAAAATCATGCGTAAATATTTGAATGGATGAGCACAGAAACCTCTTCTGGCAAAATCGCATGGCTACTGGCTTTTCCCGCTTGGCAGAGTTTATAAAACTAGAGAAATATGGACAAATGCCGCCAGCGAGAAAACCGCTGAGCTTAGTAGAGTGACAGAGATAATAACAAGGCCGGGGAACCACAAAGTACACAGTAAAATGGAAAGGCTTCTATGTGAAGGCATTGATTGATGCCACACCCTTCAATGTGTTTGACTTTCATATACAGCATGACTTACGTGTCCATAAAAGATGGGTTTTTTGTTTTCTCCTTTTTTTTCCAAAATTCAAAATTTTTAGGAGCATCACACAATTCTGGTTTCAATCTCAACGAAAAAGTAGAAAATTTCATCTAAAAGCAATGACAAATTTTAGAAGACATCAACTAAATCTGGCGGTCTTGCATAGTGGAGCAGACAGCTGCAGAAAGCTTATTGAGAACATGATGCTGCAATGGGCTTTCGCCAGCAAGCATTGCTCAGTAAGTGAACTAATTTCTTTCTTTGTAACTGTTATTACCGCAACAGTTTACTCTTCTTGTTTTGTTAATTAAAACATTTGATGCGAGACTTGTGTCTAAAGAATTTTCATTCTTCTCAATTGTACAGAGATTTTTGAATTTTGTTTCTTTTTGTTTCAATGTAAACGTAAATGTTTGCGTTTATTCAAATGGTGTAACTGCTATTTGCAGAGTTGCATGCGATTATTATATGCTTTTATAGGAGTATGAGGCTTTGAAAAACTTTGTGTTCTTTGATATATAAGACGCAAGGAATAGGCATAGATAAAAATTCCCTATGTTAGTGTAAGTTTCTGTCTTCTCATAATTCCAAAGCGTTCAATCCATACTAGTTTTCAGCTCGCTGACGCTACGTAGATGTGAAGTGCTCTCAATTAAGGAGAAGTATTCAATTCCGGCCTACATTTTCTTTATTCTTCAACTTTTTTGCAAAGAACAATGAATTTATTCTTAATTTTAATAAGCGTTCCCACGACCTCTCGACTACATACTTATTGCAGAAACAATTATTTTACTTTTACATTAATCAACCAATCTTTTGTCATATGTAATAAAAAATGTTTGCACAAATTTTGACGTTTCCTTTAATATTTATTTGCTTCAAAAATATTTTTAATTAAACATTTCTTTTTAACACCCAGACGTATGCAATTAATTTGCTTAAGAATTTTAGACCTTTCCACGCTAAAAAAAAAAAAAAAAAATAAAGTAAAAAAAAGAAACAACACAAAAAAAAAATGACAACAAAATATTAAGTTTTTAAGGCTTTCTTCTCACTCACAGTATCAAGCACGTGAAACTAGAGCAATTATATTCATTCTCAACACACACACACACGCACAACCAGGCAACAGGAAAGCCAAAAATAAAAAAAAAAGCAGCAAAGTAAAGGGAAACTTATGCAAATAATGTTAACAGGTAAAAAAAATTGTTCTCTTACGAGAAATTCTTTCTCCTTTTTTTAGCGCTAAAATATTTTTGGTGTACGCGCGTTGGCACTACCTAAGAAGAAGCGATATATTAACTTTAACAGTTGTCTTGCTGCGTATAAAAACTAAATTTTCGATAGATTGCTCGATTAAAGGCAGAATTTTTTCCAATATCTGTTGGCGTCAATTGCCGATCGTATATGATTTAAGTCTACATTTGTGACTCTATGGTTGAAGACAGGACCAGACAGCTGGTTAAATAGCAAAAGAAAAAAAAGCTTTTCTAATAAAATTTCTCAGCGATTTTCAGGTACTGTATGCTCCTTGCGTGCACGGAAATACAAATGATGTCACCACTAGAATTTGGTTGAGTGAATAGACACACCCTCATAAACTCAGACACTATAGACTTGAATAGATTGCTAAAGCCTGACAAAAGCAAGCAAGCTTCGCCCTAAGCTAAAAATGCTAAAAATACATAGTGATAAACTTAATAGGAATCGATATACTAATGTTAACGACCCGACCCGACCCGACCCGACTCGATTTTTTTAAAAGAACATACATATAAGACGAAATAAAAGAAGAATAAACTTAAAGTTATACCGGTTAGATTACACGAATCGATGTGAAGAGAAAGGAAGACAAGTCAAGGATATCAAAGATTTCGTCGCATTCTGAATATAATCTCTCGTCTTGTATCTCATTTCACGCCAGCATTATAACAGATTTTAGTAAAGTAATGTGCACATAAGCTTACATAGGTATGAAGAAAAAAGTGAAACAAGTACAAGCTATGTGTAAAGCAACAACTGTAACGCGTATTATTATTATTTCGTTTTTTTTTTTTTCTGTTTTTCATTTTAACAGAAAAATGCAGACGCGCAATTAATAAAAACAAAAACTTGGCAGACTGTTGGCAAAAAATGTAAAACGTATGTGTGCACGCGTCGGGCTTATGACGAACAGCTGCATACATACACCCGAGGTTAAATAGCACAATACAAATATACGTTAACGCGAACTAGAGCAGCAATATTAATTACCTAAAAGCGCCTTCGCCATCACTAACTAGCACTAGTTATATTTTCACCGTTACTGCCAAACACACCATAAATACAAGAATAATAATAAGAATAAAGACGGAAATATTGTTCTATAAGCTTATAATGTTTAAGTATGCGAGCTTTGTTTTCTTGTTCTACTCTTTTCCCATTTGCATTGCTCCCCCATCGCTGGCTGTGTGTCAAAATCTCTCGCTTTCCATCCTCTCTACGTACGTATACTGTTGCTATTATGCACGCTTAGTAAAACGCGAAATGCGAAGAACAAAAAATGAAGAAAAGAAAACAAGAGAAGAAAAAGAAATTAGCAAGAAATTAAAGCTCACACACAAATTCATACGAATGGAAGAACACAAATCTCTCTTCTCTGGTTGCTTTGATGGCTGGCTCATCTTGAGAATTGTTCAGGTAAAAAATTGCACCTGTCGCTGATTGCATTGCTTCACATGAGCAATAATAAAGTGCAACAGCCCACGAATTTAATCAGAAAAACACGTTGAACGGTACTGCAACAAGAAAACATATAAGAAAGTTACGCTTCCCTTGGGTCGAATCATTTACACATGTGTACACCTATCTCTACCCACCCCGTGTACCATCGGAAAAATTGAAAAATATCTTTATATGATTTTAAGCTTGTTTCAGGTTGTTGCCTAAATCCAAAAAAAAAAAAAAAAAAAAAAAAAAAAAAAAATTAGCATCCTTTCTATAAGCCTACGTAAGCGCTGTTCATGCTGTAGCATTTAGATGATCCTAAGACATTTTTCTATTAGGTTTGAGATATATGACATTGTTACAGATCCTACCGTAGAGTTTCTGATCCATCTTACATTGTACGCATGCAGTCGAATTATTCACGATTTCAAACACGATCTCTAGATCAAGTTTGGACGAACAATTGCTTAAGGAACAAACAAGATTTATATCTTAAGAAATTTCTGATGCGGAATTCTGGGGGAGAGAGAGAGAGAACGAAGAGCGAGAACGAAATAAATAGCACAATACAGCAAAGGTGAAGAAATGACGGGTGACGATTACCTTAGATTAAAAGTCGTGGATCGAACCGTATGAAAAAACATCCTAAGCGTTGGATGCGATTTCCAAATTCATTTCCATTTTGATGTGTGTGTCTTTGTTTCCAAAATGAGAACATATTAGAACTGTCCGTTTAGCAGTTTAGTTTTGTCTTCAAAAAAGTGAATTTCAACTTTTCCGTTACAAGTTAAAGTTAAGATTAAGCGCCTGCTTATGAAGAATGAATGAATGCCGTTAATTTCGTATTAGGAAATTCGGATTAGGACATTCTCGCTACGATTGAGAGACCTCGGAATAGATAAGAACTTTGAAAAACTAAAAAAAGAATCATATGTCGAGACATCAGATTATTATTATTATTATTATTATTATTATTAATATTAAGATATCGGAGCATTTCAACTACGCCAATTGATAAGAACTGAACGAACGCTATAGTTATGTGAAATATTAATGACGTAATATAATTTTAATTATGACCGACAGAGAGTAGTACTTGATTATATATTTGCTATAGTTGCGTGTACTAGCTGCAGCAAGCGGGAACAATATGTTTCTATAGAGCAGGAAGACATGACATAACGATACGATACGTATATTTAAAAATGGCGCAATGTGGCAATGGCAATATTGGTAAGTGTTACCAAGTGGAATATTAAATCGAGTAGTCTAACTGCACGCTTCACACAGACGAATTACATCGAAACCCACCTCACTGCAAAGGCAATGCATCCACATTTCTCATAAGCAGGTAAAATGCAGGTAAATATGCACTGATCCATGTTCACAAGATAATAACAAATCAAGAGTTCGCGAGTTGAAGAACAAAATTTATTGTCACACCACATCGATAAAATCAACATGGCGATGGTAGAATAAATGCTAAACAATCGAATCATATCCACTTTTTTCGATTCAACCAAAATACATGCTTAGATCAAACTTACAGCGATGCAGACAATGCCAAAGAAGAAGCATATAGAATTTGGCATCTTAATCCAAACGACCAACTTGCGTACATATCATGCGAAATTCTATCCCGATACGCAATCACGCTGCCAACCGTGCCTTACATTTCTGTTTTTACGTCAAATGTGGACAAGCAAAACGTTCTGTTGCCATCCCTTCCTGACCGCTACATACCCTGAACGGGGGAAGTCAAGGAGTACTTGCTTGGTAATGATGGCATTTATCATCGTTCCATAAAACCTAAGACTCTTCGCTTTATTCGCAACAGGTTTAATGGCTAACTTAAAGCACGACCGAAAGTCTTCTCTCGACGCCGTTATCGAGAATGGGATACTTTGTCCACAGGGAAACGATAAATGTACTACTGCAGGTTAAAGTATATAAGGTTTAAGTCACACCAGGAGACAAGTACACTTAATATGTTTTGTAGAACGTTGAATAGTTGAGAATATTGAACGCCAGACATAGTGAAAACGTTCGCATGTCATACGTTTGATGATAAGTTTGTCAAAAAGAGCACTCGCCATATGGTTGCTTTGGAGAACTACCGGGAAAAAAGTAATATCTTTCGATTTAATTATTTACTTCGATCGTAATCGTTGTTGAGACAGAAAAAATATTATTTGTATAGAAAGATCTTTGAAGGATCAAGGTTAATTGATCGAAGGACCCGCCTCTAATGTAAGATAAATGGAAACATCTTTGCATAGCTATTTATAAGCTATAGCAGAAGCAACGATAAAAAGAGGCCCGTGCCCGACAGCAAACAAATCCGTATCTGTGAATAAAAGTGGAGAAAATCGCCTGAGTCCACAAAATATTATAGAGAATCGAAATTTCATTCTTTCGTCAAAAAATTCTAGTAGCGTTTTTCAAATTAATTCGTACATTTTTCTATCGTGCAGCACTTGCCGATGTATGCAGCACCCAGAAGGAGTTGAGTTAAATTT
Source organism: Glossina morsitans morsitans (assembly GCA_001077435.1). Taxonomy (NCBI): domain Eukaryota; kingdom Metazoa; phylum Arthropoda; class Insecta; order Diptera; family Glossinidae; genus Glossina; species Glossina morsitans. The sequence continues at coordinate 9,505 of CCAG010005283.1, forward strand.
TATTACTCCACTTCCACTTACTAAAATGGAATTCGAAAATGCAAAAGGCTTTTGATTTACCTGTTTACCTGTTTACCTGTTTGCCTATAAAAAAGAAAAATTTAATAAAATAGAACAAAGGGCCAAAACATCCTTTTCCCATTACGAAAAATTCAGGTTTAATAGAAGGTTTTACTCACATCATTACAGTTAAGGTTAGGTAACAAAATTCTGCGAAAACTTAATGAGCGCAAAAGGATGATTCTCGGAGGTGTGCTGCTCCAATGATTTCATTAAGACTTAAATAACTTAAGCACAGCACGAAACTGCTTTGCTTTGACTTGAAAGGGAAAAACTCAGGCTAGTAGCAATACGAGACAAAGATTGTCGTATAAAATTTAACAAATAGGTGCTCTTTACTTGAATTTTATTTTATTTTATTTTTTTCAAAGGTGAGATAAGATAACTTTTATCTATATTTTCTGTTAGTAACCGGTCCTATAAATTCTATTCATCGGAGGACGAATCGCTGACGTCTATCATCACATATACTTAAAAGTTTTGAAATATTTTTAGAAATGTTAAGTCGCGGTTGACCGACAGATGCACGCACTTTCCCGTTGACATGAGGAGGGGAGACTGCTATAAAGTACAGTTCGCCTGTTTCCTTTTTTTTTAACACAGCTTGCGAATTTCCAACCTAACATATATTATATTTTTTGTTATATTTTATATTATTTGTCAGTCGTACAGTCGTACCCATCCAAGCATATATAGTGTGCATTAGGCGCTGTTTCCCCGAAAATTGTTTATAAATTTGTAGATTTTAAAGGGAGAACAGTTTTCTTCCAGGAGCTTTAAAAACAAGGTAATTGCTTATGAAATTCAAATTAATGCCCGCTTGTGTTCAAGTGCCTAAAATTACTTCAGTTTTGATTGAACTCCCAGCTAAATTACGCAGATTTTTATTGCACGATGATAGGGACAGCGATGTGAGTAAAAGTGGCATAGAGCAGTGTTAAGTTATGTGATGGAATTAAATGTTTCCTGTTGAAGCACCTTGATTATGCAAGCACAACGACATGATGGGCGCCAATTTCGTGACAGCAACGGCAGCCATCATAGCAACGTACAATCTATTACTGGTTTTACTACTCTGCCATTACTAAAATAGTGAACAATAACACCAACACCAACACCAAGCGACAGCAACCAAATCTATGTCTGAGTACATATAAATAACATATGTTACTCGCTAACTAAAAGAAAACAATAGCGCAACTCATATACACACAGAGATGCATGAATACAAGATATATATGCACACATATACTCGTACATACTCGTACACAATATGCACATATAGTCCATCAGCCGCTGTATATACGATAGTTGAAATTTAAATTTTAAATTGCACCGCGAACGCTGTTGAAGTACTGCACGCCGGCATTGTGAAGGCGAACAAGAGATACTGGAAATAAAACTTAGCAAAGCAAGAAAATCACGCCGATGCCACATGTTTATGCAAAATATTCTGTTTATCAGAATATTTCTGTGCATAGAGAAAAATATAAAATAAACAAAAACATTTTTACAAAATTATATGTGCTCCATAAATTTTTGAGTATTCTTCTCATTCCTGTTCCGTACCTACCGCCATCAAAAAAATTTCAACAAAAAAACAATATGCATATATATATATATATATAAAAATATATATGCGCATATAGATCTAATATACAAATGCTCGCAAAAAATATCTCCTTACTTGGCTTTCCTAGTTGAATGCCCAAAAGCGACTGGGTCTTCCTTTCACCCTCCGCATCTAACCTAAAACTGAAGTTTTGCCTTTCTGCTTAAACCACATATTGCGTCAATTATTTCAAATATTTTAGAGTTGTTGTTCATGTTGTTTCGTTTTTGTGCTTACTTCGAGCTTTTTTCATTTTCATCTTCATCTTCATCTCTTTCTTCTTCTCCCTTTCCATTTTGTTGTTTTTTTGAATGTGTGTTTTATTTTGCTTTCCTTTTTTAAGCAGTCAAACCTTAGCGCTGTTTACGTCAATTTCCATCAAATGCGCTTAATATAACTTGACAAAAAATGTCGCCCAAGGTATCCGACGTTACCTTAGTAACTTGCTCACATATACATGCTCAACATGCTCAAAGTTTTTTTTCTTCTTCATAGAAATAGTGAAATTTCATTACAGACATATATGTCTACCAACGGGTGACGAATTGCCTTTTCAAAGACCTTAACAAAAAGCAACTGCAGTCACGATAATTTCTTCGATTCTTTTTCTTTCTTTTTTTTTTCTTTTCTTATATACACACACAAATATCATTAACGTAGACGAAATCTTATTTGGATTCATTGCAAAAGTAATTTAATACTGGGACTCTGGTTTCAAAAGTACGTCGAATTCGAAATGTCGCGTGCCTAAGATTCGCTTCGAAATCCAAAAAAGAAGTTTCTCTTTTAGTTTTGCTGTTGCTAATGACGCGACTTAACCCCTTTCGTATGTATGTTCAAATTACACCATTGTGATGTGACGGTCAATACTGGATAAAAATTACTGAAGAAATCCAACACCACAAAGGTGTTGACAGGATACGTTTACAATGGCATTAGAATGACTGCAATGAGCAAAATTATACAAAAGAAAATTCTCTTTTTGTATCGGTTTTTCTCGCTGTCAGATTGATCCGCAAAATATTCCACTTTTTACGGCAAACGGAGTATAGTATTTTTACTAAAGTTTCTTTGCCAAAGTAGTGTTGGGACAAAAAAATTGAAAGAGAAGCTTAATTACCGACGAGATTAGTCATGTTAGTTAGTAACGAAATTGTCTTAATTTAATTAAAAATCTTTGAAATATAGTTTACATGATCGGACAGTTGTAACGACTAAAGCTTCAGAACGTGTAAAAGACATAGGGATTTCTATTACACTTTCGAGAAAGCGTTACTCAATTCAACAGGAATTTGGTTGTGGATTAAACAGTAACGGAAATGGGCCATCAAGTGTGGTTTCATCTTAATTTGTGCAGGTGTGATTAAGGGAAGTCAAGCCGTTCCTAGATAAAGCAACGTGTTTCCTATCAGGGGAACAACACAATTACATCGGTGAAATCGCTGAGATGATTCTTCTCTTCCATACGGACTCATAAGGTCTGGAAGATATTTGCTGTTTAACGTTGAATAGTTTTCCAACACTCTTTTCTCGCTAGCAGGGCCCTCTGGTGACATCTCTCCAAGCTTAAAATGCGCTCTTTTCACTGTTGCTCGAACTGGGCTACAATTTCGTAATAAACAATAGCCGCCTTTTGGCAAGCAGCTCCATCTGCTTTGCCATTGGCCGTGCATGTTACCTCTGATAACAGGACGTTTCTCCCCTGAATTCCGGTCTTGCTTTCATAGCTTCCCTTTAGCCAGTACATCGGCCGGGGCCAGCTTAGCTAAAGCTACGGAATCTTAGTGCAAAGTGCGCTGCGTACAGTTATTGCACATTAACGGTGTCTTGACTTAAAACTCCTAGTGCAGAATTGAACATCGGGAACAGTTTACATATAGAACTCGGACAGATCTCGCCGATTTTATCACTTTGACTTTTGCGAACTTTTTGGATTTTTTTTGGCTCTTGCTGTAAGTCACACACTTCCTGCTTTCGAACTATTTTATTCAGTCGAACTTCGAATGTTAGTCTGCTTGGTCAGTGCCCCAAGGTGGTTAACGGTTTCCCTGTAGCCTACATTTGCGAACGCGAGCTGCGTCTTCTTGCAACTGCTTATTAGATCTGCGTTTGCTTATCAATCTGCAAGCTCTACGCCTGTTGACGTTAGCTTAAGCGGATTGTATTGATCGTATTTTCCGCTGCGCTGACAATGTTCGGCAACAACACGCCGAAGCTTATAGTATTAGCCTATTGTGTCACCTATAGGGACAACATATCATTACACATGTAATTCCTAAGCGCTGCAATTCAGTGACTGAATCTTCAGGTTCACCACTACCTATTTTATGCAGCTTCTCTCCTAGCTCTGTCTTATAGCATAAAATGTCATCCTTGAACTAATCCGCACTGATCAAAAGGTGCCATAATGCTTTTCTAAGTTGATGAAGTTTTGTGCGTTTTCGCCATTAGGCAGTGTTTTCCCGAGTCACTTGACCGGACGGCTATGAACTGACGCAACCTGTTGGTTTCGTTGCAAGAGAATGCATTTTCATTGCATTTCTCAATAAACTAAAAGATGGATTTCGTGGATTACGTTGAAGATTATTTTAAGATTTCCATTGCTTGGCACTTTAAGTAAGCATCTCATCCCACATTGAGGTTTCTATGCTAATTTTTACAACATTCCCAACAAAAGACAGAAAGAGAGAGAGATCACTAAATGTATTGAAATTATTTATCCGGTATATAATTTTTGCTAAAATTTTCAAGCAAAGCAATGTAATTAGTATTCTCTTGTATTCCGATGGCAGCTCTATAGATGCAAATGTTTAACAAATTTTATCATAGTTTTGCTTGTTTGTTCATTAGATATGATTTATAACTTAAATTACTTTGTGTCTATCATTTGACATTCTTAGAATGCAACATAACAACACAAGTCCTTGTAATGTAAGATAGAATAACGATAAGCAAAAAAGGGTAAATCGTTTACTGTATGTTGAAAGACTGTCAGGTTGTCGGTCTTTGATGCCCTACGCCACTTGTGGTACAGGATATCTTAAATTTGTACGGGTGTATGTAACGCGCAGAAGAGCTTACGATAGGCTCACTTTAAAACTTTACCGATCGATCATCATCACATGCTGAATCAATCTAAGCCTATCTGTCCATGTGTCCTTCCGTCTGTCCATGTAATTTGTATGCAATTCTTGAGATATTTTCATGAAATTTGGCACACTGACATGTTTTGACCCAAGGACGAACGCTGCTGAAAATGTTTTGAATGGGTAGACTTGTTCGACCAGTACCCATACAACGCCATATTTTGAAAAGTCATTATATGAGTAAAAGAGAAGTTTTCAAAATTTCTCGACTAAGTAATAGTATATCGGCATTGTAAATTTGACATTGGCATTCTAAACTTTTGACCGGGCGGGGGAATTTTTTAAACTTCCTTTCATATAACAAACGGTGAAGATCATGTGACAAAAATGTCTAAACTTTAATGCTTCATGATGAAAATCAGATCGTAATACTAATTTAAGATAAAAAAAATCAACTGTACCAAATTTGGAACATGTCGACCTACGTTTTTCATCCTATCCTATATAAAGATTTTCACGAAAATTGGCCCTTTATAGGGCAGAAAAGTCTAAGCCTTAATATTAACCCATAATAGTAATTTGATATGAAAATTAGCTGTACAAAATTTTGAACGCTTACACCTATTTTTGAATCCAACTCTACCTAAGAATATTCACGAAAATTTTGGCTTTTTAGGTCAGAGAAGTCTGGTTTTTAATATTTTATGATGAAAGTTGATCCAGAATACTGATTTGATATAAACACTAGGCGAAATTGTGGTGGATATCTAACTAATCGGCCCTGCCCGACTATAATAAATATTCTTACTTGTTTTCTTTTTTTTTTTTGTTTTTAAAATTTATACATGAATTCTTCTTATAAAAGAGAAAAAAACATATGCATTAAGATGTAAGATAAAATATGTCAAGAAAAAAATAGTTTTACTTTCTTTGTGGTGTAGTGCATGAGAGAAATAGAGTTTTCAAGTGTTTTCTTTTTTTTCATTTTTTCAATTATTTTTTTTATATTTAAAATTAATTTAAAGTAATAATAAATAATAGCAAATAATAAGAGTAATAAATTTTAATGAAGGAAGATTCTTTAAAGTTTATTAACGTTAAACTCTTGATAAGCTCACCATTCAATTACAATTTTTTGCATATTTTTCATTTTTTCAATTCGTCTCATTTTCGGTAAAGTACAAACGTGCTTATGCATATTTCATTTGCATTCAATCAACAAGCATAACAAAGAAAAGAGAGAGAGAGAGAGAGAGAGAGAGAGAGAGAGAGAGAGAGATAGAGCATAGACAATGAACATAACGCTCTTTTGTTTTGTGCCTGCAAACGAGTCATGGATTTAAAAAAAAATAGCAAAAAAAAAATTAACAAAAGTTGATAAAGTTTTCGAAATGATGAAATATATCCACATATATATATGTGTATGCGTATGTGTTGATGTACATGTATATATATATATATATGTATATATACAAGTAAATGTGCAACTCGTTCCCGGAGAATTTCAAACCTATGCAAACAAGTAGTTCAAATCTTAAGCAGAAATTATAAAATTGTGTCTGCAGTAGTGTTCCAAGGATAAGAGAGATAGCAATGAAAAACTATCATATAACAAAAGTTGATTGTTTCAAAGTTGAACGTGCTTTAAATTAAAAAGGATCCGCCTCTCTAACTCCCAATCTTCTTCTTGGCTTTTTTTTGCGTGTTATTCGATGGAAAAAACAAACAAAAAAAAATAAAAAATAAAAAAATAAAAAAATAAAAACACGTTCAATATGAAAACGAACGATTTGCCATCGACGTGCTTAAGTATAACAAAACACACGGCAACAACATACTGCTGGGTTTTCATCGTTTATTATTAACCCGAAGAAAATTTCGCAGTAGAGGAACTACTTTAAACTTTAACTGTTTTATTTATTTATTTCTTTTTTGTGTTCTTTTTTTTTCTTTTCCTTTCACTTTGCAGATAGGGGTTGGATGCTTTCAAAACATTTCTTAAGTATATACCTGACATAAATTCTATGAGGATATATTTCAGAGATTGTCTACATTAATAGCGTAACTTAAAATATAGTAAGCTTGTAAACTTATACAGTAGCGTACCGTACTGTAAATAGAACGAAACTAAACTAAACTAAACTGAATAGAGACGAACATGATAAGTAACTTGGCTGTATTGCTGTAAACTTTATTAAAATCTGGTGTCAAAGATTGCAGGTTTTTAAAAAATAAATTCCCTTTTCTCTCTCTCTCTCTCTCTCTCTCTCTTTCACTGTCTCCATTTCTTTCCTGTCTGTGTCTCTGTATATAACTTTACTGACGTTTTAATAACTGTAATGGCACTTGTAAGTATGTGCATAGATATATATAGGATTTTGGTACGCACTTTACGCATGTCAAGGACTAACGCAGACATTGAATGCAACGTACAATAAAGTATACGGAGTGTGTAGACATTTTAATGACTTTTCTAAAAGGAATCATAGTAATACGGCAGCAGACGGATGAGTTCTCTTCATTTTTAACTAAATTCTATTAAGTGCTCTCTTCTTAATAGTTTACAAGTTTTTTTTTAAATTTAGTACCTGTAAAGTATGCAATTCTATACATATATATATATATATATGTAAACCTAATTTGAAAATATAAAAGTAATTTTATATAAATTACTTTCTTTATTGTTTCGCATTTCTAGACCACGTTTCTTACTATCTCTTACTTTTATTGTCTTCCATATAAACGTGTAGATTTTATTATTACCTCAATTGTTCGCTTTTTCCAATTTTTTTCTATGGCGCAAATGCCATTTTCGTATTTAACATTTCCGCAACACAAAAAAATGCATCGTAAAAATTTTTGTTTTTACGCATACATGTTGAAGACGTGATTACAAATATTTTAATCAAGATCATTCCGGACCGTGAAGTGTGTGTGGATACTATTAAATTTTATAATCAAATTCCTAAAGGTATATTATGTATATATATATATATATATATATATGTCTCATCTAAGTAATTCGTGTTATATTCGTATCGCCTGAAAATAAGAAACGCATTGTCCCTCGCTCTACGCAAACATTTTTCTACAGAAACTGTTTATCGAAGGTATACGTGAAAATAATAATAAGAAGAAGAATAAGAAAAACCCTCATTAAATTTAGTTAAAGTTTTGCATTTTCTTTGGCATTTACTTATCAAACATCTGCTGATTTTTGCTTTAAGCAATGAGACTTGTCCGGTGTAGTTGCTAAAAGTTTTCGCTACTCAGTCAAAGCACTCGAATCTCGGTAAAGGAATTTATTAAAACTTGTCTCCACTCCATAGCTTTAAGGAACAAGGTTGAAGCAAAATTTACATTTTGATGATCGGTTGAGTAATCGAATGATGAGAAACTGATGTCAAATTTCCAACATTTCGAATAATAATTTCCAAGGAAATTTTTAAGCTTAACAAGTCTACTTGCGTACTTGTTGCCGATTCGAGAGAATTAATATGTGCAACGAAATATTTCTTCAGCTTTGAAGTGGAATTTTTATAACTCCTAACCATGAAGGGGACATACCATGACAACAATAATTGGTTTTTTTTTTTGCAGCCTCGAAAAGGAGGTATCGAAATGCCAGCCCATTATATTTGTATAGGTGATAGATGTAAGATATGTCTAATCGAAAAAACCTACAGAATTATGGGTAACAATTTTCGACAAATAAATATTTAAAAATGTCTATTAACATCATTTAGTTTTTACATCGTTGCAATCGTCATCTAACTTCGCGAAATATTCGTCGTAATCCCTCGAACCTATTCGCTACCAAGTTCTTCTGGGAAAAACATCCACCACAGACCAAAAATGTTTAATATGTCACATATATTTAAAGGTTGGTAGTGAACTTTCTCATCTAAGAACCGACAATATCGCCTTTAAAAATTTCATTTGGCTAAACTAGCGAACTGAGTTATTGATTTAGTTGATTTATCGACTTTAACCTGTAATTAGTGAACACAATTAAAAAAACTATAGTGCGCGGCGGCCCACAGTAAGTTATCCTGCACCACCCTACAGTTATTCATTTAATGACTTTTCAATGTAAGCCGTTAGATGGGGAGTGATCCGAAAAGAAGTCCGATGAAAACCATTTTAAATAGCTTGCGGTTTTCAGCTGAAAACGTCGATGCACCAAATTTCATCAAAATATCTTCGATCTTGGAAATTGCGGCCTACAGGTTAAACACAAGATAACAACATGGACAGACGGACAGAAAATAATTTTGAATCGATTGGTATAGTGAGAGGTGAGTCGATCTCTAGCCCTTCTGGCTGTTACGTACGTCCGCGCAAACTTACTATAGCCTTGTATACCCAAGTGGTGTAGAGTGAAACGATAAAGGTGCCCTTATGTTTAATATTTTTTCTTTGTGTAAATTTTACAAGCCTTCGGGAAAGCATTTTTGATTTTCTTATAAAAAGCTTCAATAAAAAAGAAAAGAAGAAAATTGATTTATTTTTAAACTAATTTTTTTTTAGCGCAATAATAAGTAATAAAAGGAATTTTTACACAAATTTTTTGACAACGAAAGCACACGTCTGTCACCTTTACTGCGAAATGCAACCACAAACTCTAAATAAGAAACAAAAATTTATTAAATCTATTTTTTTCCCCACTAGCCTCAAGCCACACTAGAATATATGTGTATTACAATACATGTACGTAATATATGTATATATGTAAAAAAAATTCGGTTAGAGGAACGTGATGTTCATAATAAATCGTTTGCCATGCAGTCATGAAGTCTCACTCGTTTCATTAAAATTGTTAAAATGACAAATTTATGCCAATTTCACCGTCATTGCTATTACGAGAAGTTAAGTTTATATTAAATAGATGAACGCTTATCTACATACACATGCTTAAGAGAATTTTAGCCTGAAAAAATATAAATTAATTTTTTCCTCGCAGCAAGATCTTAATCAGACGAATCGAAATGCAATTTGTATAATGTATTGTGTGCGTGCAAAAATTTATCCAATCGATTTCAAACACAAAATGGATAGAAATAAATAATTCTTTACTCAATCTTGTTAAACTTTCCCCAGTATATATATATATAATCATTGGCAGTCTGTCGGTCTCTAATTAAAGTTCTTAGTTGTGAACAAAGACCGCCCTAGAACTTAATCTGCATAAAGAAAACTAATGTTTCATATATTTTGAGCTGCTCCCTCTGCTTCCCACTTTTCATTGAAAAAGCACACCTATCTTGGTTAAAAGGTCAAATTCATTATGAACCTAATACCCATTTAATACCCACTGCATGAAAAGTAGCCTTCTTCGTTTAGTCGTCCATACAAGTTAATTAGGATGTCCATATGAAAGGTTACACTTTTATTCTAGAATGTGACTTTGACTGAATGACTTTTGGTTCGGTTCGGTTATCCGCGCCAGCTGAGAAAAAAACCGTCGTTCGGAAAGCGAATTTCCGCTTTGTGGTCATTTATAGTAGGCACAGATCTCTTCCAGGCTTGACGGATTGTCCAATAATCACGATGATGTAGGCCTAACATGGAGAGCCCCATAGTTGTCTGCGTACAGACATCCCTACTAGGCAATCACCTATCAATGAGGCAGTACTCTGATTGAATGCTGACTGATATCTTCTCCTAGATCGCAACGCCTGGCAAATTGGACAAATCGAATATAATCAACCTGCTTGTCACAATATATATATATATATATATATATATATATGTATATAGCGATTCAAATGAAAGATTAAAAGGAACCTAAAATTGTCAAATAATTCAATTACGTTGTCTCTGACTTATTTTCGGTTAGTGGGTCATGTAACGAACGCGTTAACCATTACAAACAGAATAATTTATGATGTGTATTTCCCTTTAGTGTTCCGATACACTTTTGATTTATTTGCTCCTATTTCAATCAGAAATATTTATTCATCCAAACACAATTGAAGCTAACGAAGCATTAATATTAAGCGTAAGCAACGTGTAGATTGCTAAGTAATCCTTAAAGCTAATGTGACATTGTAACAGATTCTCTTTTTATTCTCTATTTCCTTCGTTAATCTTGTTTTAAGCGCAAATACTCTTCTACGCAGTTTATCCTTTATCGTTATTTACATAATGTTAAAAGTGTACATGTATGCAAAAAATTTAAATCGGATCAATTGACCGGAAGGTTATGTGTTGGTAATGTAGCACAAACGTTAGCAGACTTGAACGGCTTGCGAATAGAGCAGGAATGCAAATATCAAAGAAACGAGGAAACGACAAAAATATTTCGCATATCGTAAAGAAGAAATATAAGGAAGAAAACACATTTAATGCCATCATAAAATTCAGAAATCGACTTTGCCTGCTTTCCGGGATAATGAAAAGAAAACAGTTAGTTGATAGTTATGCGTTTGGATGCTTGTTTTAAATTGTGTCCATGTTACGGAAGTTCGCGTTACCCCAGCGAGCGAATACTATATCTTTTCACTGCCGACTTCCTATAAACGTATTAGGAAATAATATATTATTGCTAGTGGTTACTACTGATCATCGACCCTTTGACTGTGTAAACCAAAATGATTGGAATGAGAAGATCAAAGCCAACCTTTAGGATTTCTTTTCAAATTTTGTTAAACTTGAAAACAATCTAACGGTGCCTTTCAGGTTCCAGTTACTCTCATTTAGAATTCAGATGACTCGCATATAACATTATCTTTTAGTAAAGGAAAGGAAAAATGCATGAAACACATCCCAAGTTAGTGTTTCTTCTTTTCATTTCACTAACTAAAAGTGGGAATTTGGGCCAACGTATTATAAAACATTTCAAATCAACCACAACCACCACCACCACCACGACCAATGCCAATTTATGTTTATCTTTCGAATGTCCGCAGAAAATATGCATACTTCGTAATCTTTTTGCAAATTGACAAAGAGTCTTATGTGCGAAAAAGATGTCGGAAAGGAGAGTGTGTAGTATAAAATATCTGTGAGTTGCGAAAATATTGCTCTCTCGCAAATTCTCATCGTGGTAATTGGTCCTCGATCGACTCTGCCTGGCATTTGCCAAAAAAAAGCCAGAAAAAAAAAAAACACAAAAATATATTCTCAAGTTGCGCTGCGAATATTGATGCGTAGGTCCATGAAAATGGGCTTCCGAACAATACCATTTTCAATGACATGACCAGAAACTAATACATATACCGTCTAACTTCCATATTTGGCATCGATATTAGTCAAATAGTAAATGGCTCACTGGCCTATCGAGGCCAATTTTTTAAATTGACCTTTATTGCCGTTCAAATAGTGAGTGGTATTATAAGGCCCTTGCCCAATTAATTTTCATGTCAACGCAAACAAGTAACAAAAAAATAAATAAATAAATAATAAACAAAAATTGAAGCAATAATTTTAAAGCCAGAAAAACATATATGCGGCCACATGACTATTTAAACAAAACGAGTGAATTGAAACGAAACGCTAATCTTTGTTTAATTTAATTAGTGAAACCAAAGTAAAATGTCAACTGCCCAATTAAAATTTAGTATAAGAACGGCAGTTATGGCCCCGCGCAGCAGCAAAAAAATCACAGTCGACTACACACTAACGAATATGCATTCCAAAGCTATGCGATTATTACCCAACTGTCATGTAATAGTTTTTGTTATGACAGACCAAAAGTAATGAAATATTAACGAACATGTGAAAATGGCGTATTAATTACGCTACACGAACACTTAGCCTTCTAAAGGAGATTATAAAAAACTTAGTGTCGCTATTACTTTCATTCAAATCACAGTTTGATGCCCATTCATATAGGGTCAGGTAGCAAAGATTAGCACTCGTTCTCATATAGTAGAGAGCTTATTTTATGTAAGAACGTGCATGTCGAAGTGACTTCAAAAATTGGTTCCACGCCATCCAAATTCCTTTTGTCTGCCTAAACCATACTTTCACTTTCATTTTCCCTGAACGCTATTACAAACGTGAACTTTTTTGATATAACGAATCTCTTAAAGTAGCAGGACTTCGTAAGTAGAATGGTCGTTAACACCATCCGACTCAATCTATTTTCAATATCATTTGTCCCAGGGCAACAATGTCCAGATATATGAATATATTTCGAGCCATGCTCTTCTCAATCTTTTGCAGAGTAATTGTTTTTTTCTTTTATCAGTCACTCAGAGGATATTTCCCATATGCGTTGGCAAGGTAGTGATCTGAAAGGATTATGAGCTACAACAGAAGAGATGCTGTTGAAGTCTTTGCATACGTTCCGCTTGGAACTGGCACGTCTGCAAGAATGGCAAACAGTATGGGTAAGGAGAGGCGAGCCGCGCCAGTGTTTCTTCTGATAAGTAAATTATACTGTAATTTTGACTGGACACAGGCGGTGATGATTGAAAATGAGTAGTGTCTAAAAACGTCATCATGTTCTATTGACCTTTACCTAAACTGCATTAATTGTTAACAATAAAGAGATTAATTTAACATCTCAACAAGTCGGAGCAGTTTGATTTTCTTCCCATCATTTCAAATAGGAAGCGTTATCTAATGGGATAACCTGGCCTTTGACAACACTTGTGCAGCTTCATCCATTTGAGACCATCGATTTCTTCAATTATCGCTCGATTTCTATTCACTTCAACAGCGATTTTCAGATGGAAATTCAGTCCATTAAACCTTTCGCTTTTAAATTAATGTGGTATCAAACATATGTATAGGATCTTGTGCAGATCTCTTTTCTGGACAATGTTTATTCCCGAAGTGATGTCATGGGATGAACTTTACCAATCTTTCTGAAGTATTTAAAAAATTTCATCGATTCAATGAATAGTTACTGGATCAGGGCTCATCTCATTTTGAAAGCAATGTTTCGCGAGCGGAGTGCAGTAAACACCCTTTGCGTGCTATGTGTTGTGGTAAAGCATCCTCTCCTCAAATATCGTATAATTTTTCTCAAGGCCGCAAAACGTTATCGGTGTGTTTTTCAAAACGTGTTTACTTACGACTGTCACAAATTGTCGATTCTTTTCTTCTTTTGGTTATCTGTGGAGTGTCAGTTTTCATACGAGCCATAGCATCGCTTGATAGGATTACTATTATTAAAGTTACGCTACTCTAATGCCATCTGTTAAGGAAAACGACAAGAACTTTTTTCTGACTTCTTATATGCATAAGTGCGCCTGGGTAGGGATGGCTAACGCAGCAGGCACGTAAAAGCGTGAACAAAGATAACTTGGAAGAGTGCAAATGAACACGAAAAAAAGAAATAATAAATGAATAAACAAAACACATAAACAGAGTATTAAAGGAAATAATAAAAAATACACAACGTAAGGACCTTTTAACTGCAAACACAATATAAAATGCAATAAACGAGAGAACAGAATCTCTTCGAAATTCGAAGATATTTTATGCCGCGGCAATAACTGTAGTTTTTCTAAAATAAAAGCAAGGATCTACTTGAAAGCCTATTTTGTTAACTTTGACTTGGGTCCCAGCAGTAAATGTATAAATGTATCGTGAACGTATTTTGAAGCATTGTGATTGAATATCTGGTATATTTTCTCTATCCAAACATACATTTGTCACTTTACACATCTCAGCGAATTTTCGGTTGTTGATTTGTTGAATAGAGGAAAATGAAGAAGAAGGCATTTGCCATAGTTGTTTTTTGCAAGCAATCTATTATACAAAATATACGTTTGACGGCGCAATATTTATTCGATGCTCAGTCTTTCTGGCATTCTGTCTGAATATTAGAAAAGTATATAAAATTAAAATTTGACCAAATCTTATAAAGAAAACAATCAAAATCTTAGAATGGTGGAAAATTTGGAATTTTTTTTTTAAGTATTGATATTCTTTACGCTTATTTGTTTTGCACGTTTCATTATTTACTAAGCAAAGTTTGACCATATTTGCCGTTAGATTTTTTTCCTTCAATTTATTATAGTTTTCTCATTGTAATAACAAAAAATTACTTGAAATAAGTTTGTAACTTATTCATTTATACGTGCAGCTAGTGCATAACTGTGTGGATAAGTACGAATGAATATACCAATTAGCACATGTGACCTATTATTAGTTTGCAGAAACTTCATTCATTTCCTATTCAATTTATTTACAGCATTTTTCTTTTGTACATGCATATGCAAATGCATATGAATTTTATGGCCTTCTTTATGTATGCGTATGAATAAATTTTACTCCATGTTACACAAAACCTTACAAAATATAATAAAGCACGTCGATCAATAATTCTCGGAACTGGCATATGAATGCCGTTTCTTGCAAAAATATTCCCATCTTTAGTAGCGAAATTTAAACGATGCCTTTCAAAATATTACATCACTTCGATCATTTGTTTACAAATAATGCAGACCTTTGAGACGCAGCCTTGAGAAAAAAAGGTGAATTCCTATCTTGTTATAGATATCGTTTTTTGACACTGAAAGTATATCATTAGCTTAAATAGTGTTACGACCACTCTTCTCTATCGAAGAGAGTACTTAGTCGACCGTTAATCGATTTTAAACGATTTTTTCGTATATACATCAATAATGTTGAAAGCATTGGACGCCTATGGTATGGACTTTGAGGTTGCATTAGAAAATATCATCAAATCTTGAAAATTAGTCTCGATAATCGAAAAGTGAAGTTGCAAGAAACAGCTGCAAATATTTGTAAATATACCAAAAGGCAATGAATAAAAGTTTGGGCATGAGAAAGCTGTTTTCGAAACAACTGCGTGCCCCATTACTTCACTCACACCGAAAGAAGTGCATTGTGTCACAAGTCGATGGTTACAAAGAAAATTGCAAGATTTTTTTCAAAGTCGAAGGGCTATCCTGTCCCCGTATTGTCTACACTTACCTTCCAGCGGATAGTTTCTGCTTAAAAGTTTCAAAAATACGGTTCGTGGTGAGGCCATTGACAAAAGTAATTGAGAGTCCTGGTTAATCACTTATGAAAAAGTCATCAAAATATTGGAGAAGCATTGGACCGCTTGTGTAACCCTTGAAGCAGACTACTTATTTAGTCCCGACAGTTACTGACCGATATATTATATACGTATTCAAGAAAGAAAAAATAAAAAAAATGAAAGAAAAATTTATGTGTAAAAAGAGAGATGTGCGTGTTTCCAAATCTAAAAATCCATCCATAAAGTATGCAATTAAGTTTTCATTTAAACGATTATCATATAAATTCTGAAACTCAAACATGCATCAGCATCTACATGCATACGCATCTACAGCCAATGTGTTTGCATTTAAATTGCAAGTGTAAGAAAGCTATCTTCGCCTTAAAGCGAACGTTGAACGCCCATCGCTTTAAGTAAATTCGTAAAAATATATGTTTCTTTAAGGCTGAACAGTTGAATAAAATTCATTTTCTTAAATGGGGATAATTATCCGTTAATATTGTGAACATATATATGTATATATATATATATATATATACATATATATATATATATAGATATATATATATTTTATGGGATAATTGCCTGTTATATTCCATGTTGATATATTTTTTAAGTTGTTCAAATGTTTCGTCTATAGTACGCAAATGGCATTGTAGGAATACTAATAACATATAAAGAGAGAGAGAGAGAGAGCAAAAAGGAGAGATGAATGGACGGACAGGATAATAAAGTGCACGCTCGCCCCTGGCAACGTTTGATTAAGCTTGCAAATGAAATGAAAAAATTAACATACCTGTGCTCGACGCTGCTGCATATAAAAACACATTTTTCTCTCCAGTATTTGTTCTTTTCTTATGGTCCAGAACACATGTACAAGTATATGAAAAATGTTTATAACTAAAAAAGATTACTTATGTTAATCTTTTTTGTAGGATATAATGCTTGTCTTTGGACAACAAGAAAGGCCATCTGAAAGCTTAACATTTATGATGAAACCATTACATACATGCCGCACGGACCCATAGTATTGTATATGTGGTGAATTTTCATTTATATATCTATTTCTATATATATGCTTATAAAATGGTCGCAAGCCAGTCTTTTAATTTACAAATTTACTATACATATATATGATGTAATTACTAAGACATCATCTGTGGATGGAAAAAATTCATAGCGAAAATCGATTGAATTTAAGGAGCAATATATATCCGATTCCTACAGTGGAGACCATTGAGAGGGAAGAGATCGATAGCGATCGCCTGAATAGAAAGCGGAGAACCTACGGCATCCAGCATTTGCGAGTGATGCGCATTCCTCAATGCGCTTTTGAGGCTTTTTCAAGCCTCACTTTCGTTTACGCGGCACAAATCTTGTTTTCTCAGTCTAATAGATTTCACGTCAATATTTCAAATAGCAAAGCGAAATGCTTCAAAATTGTACGTTTGGTGCGTAAATATGACCAGATTTATATAAAATTAACGAATTCGCCCAAGAATTTATGTTTTAGCTCAATACATGAGCAATATTTCAATGAGTCCAAGAATAATTAAAACACAAGTCCAAAGACTATACTGGACACAAGCCTTCGTTAAATACCCTAATCTAACATACAGTTAGTCATATAACGACTTTTCAAGACAATGCATTATATGGGAAACGTTTTAGAAAGTGGTCCGATCCGAACCATGTCGATGTACCAAACTTCACCAAGAAATTGTTGAACACAAGAAAATAAGATGGGACAGACAAGCCAAAATCGATTTAATTAGTGATTCTATATCTATCGGTGTAATGGAAAGTGAGCCTCTCTCAACTCCTTCTTATATATATTCGCACAAACTTAGCATCCCTTTCCACAAGCAGTGCAGAAAATAGCAAGAACGGCTTTAGTCTGAAAAAATTTTTATCGACATGAGAAGAAAAGTTAAATGTTCGGACTGCGAAGACATTTTGCTCTTATTTTTAATTCTTACGATGTTTTTTCTTTTCTTTGCGCTACACATTCAATTTATAATCTACCCAGAATGTAACAAGTAAGTACTATGAGAAGGTAACAAAAATAACAGAGGTTACTATTCCTCAGTAGGATATATTTTTATATTTTCTTTTTAAATTTTTTTATTATATAAGAAATAAAATTGTCATTCTCTTGTTTAAATTTTTGGTTTATAATTTTAAAATAATGTTGCGAAAGTCTCACTCGGCTTTTGTTTTATCAGATGCTCTGAAATTTGCTGAATAAATCAATTCAAGTTCTTTAAGATTCTATGAAGAAATAAGTTAACCCGTCACAACGGCATTTGTTCACCTCACCAGTGATTATAGGTAGAGGCATAAACTAAACTAAAGCTGTGAAAATACTCTGACATATATATGGGTATTGTCGTCGGGAAGAACAAGGCAAAATCGTTCAGTTCAGCTTCGCAGTAGTTATTCCCAATAGTTATTGTATCGTATGCCACTTTTTCTACAAGAAGGTTATATTAAGTTTGTGCAGATCTATGCAACGCCCAGAAGGACATAATTATACCGATAGATACGGAATCACGCTTGTGAATCGATTTAAGCTTGTCTGTCCATCTGTATGCTTGTCTGTCCAATTTATTTGCGTTCAATCTATAGATCGCATTAGTTAAGATATTTTGATGAAATTTGGTATTTTTTGGAAATGTTTTGATCCAAAGGCGAACGGCTTCCCATCTAATACCTTACTTTGAAAAGTCGTTGTTTTATAATAACCGTATTGAGTGAAGTGATTGTGGACCGTGTCCCATTATGTTGTGTTTACTTGTCAACAAAGAGCAAAATTACAAAATATTTTTATTTATTTATATTTATATATATGCTTTTATGTGCAAGATGATTATCATTTTTCGTCATTATTCTTGTGTGTTTCATGTCTATTTCATTATTTTTGAAATACGAATTGTGATGCGTTACAAAACGTTGCGTTGTAAATCATAGGAAAAGCATTTTTTTAAAGAATAAATTATCAAAGAAATGAATTTCCTGTAAACTTGGCCCTAAGTCTGTTGCTTTTCTATTGTTGTTGTTGTTGTTGTTGTTGTTGTTGTTGTTGTTGTTGTTGCTAGCAACAATTGAATCATTGCTGTTATCACTGTTTTACTCACCCAAACAATTTTCATTCCCTCCCCTCCCCCCTTAATTTATATATTATCCGGTTTTTTATGTACTTTTAGTATTTCCGTTTCAGTTATTCGCAAAAAAGGGGAAAAAAAATTGAATAAAATAAAAAATCAACCACACAAAATATGTTCATTCTTTTCCGTACCATTCGCAAACATGCCCTTACTTTCACGTCGCAACATAAACTTCTACAAAATCGCAATCGCACCCTCACCATCGTTCAATTTTGTTGGGTCTGCACTATTTTCATTCATATGGTTGCAGGCTTTTCTTTTTTGCTGCTGACGAGTGTCACTTAATTTTTCGAACAACATTATTTTTGTGGTAAACCGCATATGTTTGCAACTTTTTCCTTTATGCACTCGTATATGTTTTAATTTCAATGCTGTGTCAGTATAAATTTTACTGTCTTTCCGATTTTTTACGACAGAATGAAGGCATGTTTACATTCGCATATTATATTGAGTTAGTTGTTCCGTATCTCCTTCTTTTTTTTTTTTTTGTTTTTTCTCCTTCTTCTATTTTCTTTGCTTTTAATTCTTGTCCTTTAGCACTGACATTGATTTGACAGATAAATTTGTGATTAGAAAGAATCTTTTCGCAATAGTGTACCAGTGCATAAAGTATTTGTCGCTGAAAACTTACAAAAAACAAAATGAAAGCATGCTTTTTAAACGTTAGATAAAGGCAAGCATCATGCAAGATAGTGCAGCATGCTATGCAGGCATGAAGGAATGATCTTTGAAGTAAGAATTTTCGTTAATATCGTAAATTAGTTAAGAAATGGAAAAAATAAACAAAAATATAATAAATATTTTTCGCTCACCGCAGGTGAAAGATTAATATTTGCTTCCATGTATGTATGAACTCCGCACTTTAAATAGTTAGAAAAGATGTAACGTTTCGAGTTGATTCTGCCAAACGATGAAAGAAATTAAGCACTTATCATTAACTGCTCTCATTAACCGTTCTTAAGCCGAACTTCATTCTAAGCAATAGAAATGAATGAATGAATGAATGAATGAATGAATGAAATATGAATAATCCCATTCGACGGATTATTTCTTTTTGGTTTCATAGTGGTACAGCAACAACTACCTCTCTCAGTACATGTCATCCATCATTTAAGTACAGAATAAAGTAAATACACACATTTTGATAAAACTAGATTCAAAAACTGGATGAAGATAATGGCAAGCGTATCATAATCTGACCAGCCGATATTTACGTCATGGCCTTTACTTTTGCGAGGACTTCGGCACGCATGAACATTTTCTCTACATTGCGAAGCTTGGTGCTTTTCTTTTCCCTTCGAATGGTTGTGTATGCAAGAGAACGGATGATGAGTGAAAGTGAATGCCACACGTTTGCAGTAGGGGTTTCTACATGGCAAGGCTTAAGCAGCTGCAAATAACTGCGAACAGATGGAGATACAAAGTGGAA
The DNA here is from genome assembly GCA_001077435.1 of Glossina morsitans morsitans. NCBI lineage: Eukaryota > Metazoa > Arthropoda > Insecta > Diptera > Glossinidae > Glossina > Glossina morsitans. The sequence goes on from CCAG010005283.1 coordinate 29,804, forward strand.
TTGACTTCAAAGCTTGACTTCAAGTTTTTGATTTGCATAGTTTTGAATAAGAAAGGCACAATTAACAAACTCAATGACTAGGTTAGCTAATTACTGCCGCAATGTTCTTAAGCTCACATCTATTCTAACTGAATGCCTTATGCAAGTCAAATTTGCTGCAAACTAGAAAGCAAACCATGCACCACCGTCATGCTTTCATCTAATAAGATCAACAGGAATACATTTTTATCGCTCGTTTTGTTTGCACAATTCTTATTCAATGTTTCTTAGTTTATATGCTCACAGAATATATGACAATTCCGAACCTTGAGCATATGTGTCCTTAATAATCATTTTCTTGTTCATTACATTTAACAAGTAGTTGAGTTCATTCGTAATATGCTTTCCGATAAATATTTCCAATCATTAGCTGGACACATACACACACAACAATTTTCGATTAACATTGAATTACTAATGCTTTTTAATGACAGAAGATTTCAACATTTTTGGACGAAAGCAATGTATTCAGCGTATACTAAACTTTATTGGAAAAGAAAACATTGTCAGATATCTACTTGCGTTCCTCTCCACTTGCTCAAATCATGAACGTAAACCTAAGTGCTTTAACCGGAATGCTATCGTTGTCGGCTTGAAGTCATGGAGGGCATGTTGCAGTCAAAGTTCAGACGAACTACTGTCACTAACCTACCTATGCCGTTCTTAGAGTCGGTATTCCGGTGAGTACGCGAAATATTTCTGACATATCACCGTGAGTTTCTGCGTTTGCCTAACAATTGCTGCCAAAAGGTATAAGAACACGATCTAAGGATGTTGAACGCGATAATATTATGATAATTAGCGAAAAAATTGTTTTCTGTCTTGTTGTAGTTTGTACCGTTAAATACTCCATCAAATATTTAAATGATATCAGATCTCTTAAGATTAAAGATATAGTGTGAACGTTAACAATTGCCGGTTGCATGCCTTCTACGTAATTAAGTAAACACAGTAAAACTAACTGCAACAGCAACAGACCAAAAACCCTATATATTACACAATAACACTTACTTACGCAAGGAAGAAAAAGATCATAATTTGCAAAGCTCATTAACTTAACAAACAACTACTTTATGTTTAGTATAACATAATTAAGAATTTTACATGCATGCACAGTTTCAAGTTACAAGTGTTTGAAAAGTCAAGTGTTGACATAACAATTAAAGGCTTACACTTACGTTCAAAACTAATACGTTAGAGCAATGTGCATATGCCTATGTGCGCTCATTTTCTAAATGGAGTGCATTACATTCATTCAGTTCAAACATATGCCTAATGGTTTACGTAACACTGAGTTAGAAAATATGCGCCGTCTATGTCTATGTATGTAAGCGGATTGGTTACCATTTTCTAATGTTTTCTTTACACTCATAAATTTTCCATAAGCATTATATTCAAGCATGTACCATACTTACAATCTATAAACAACTTAAGCTTCAAAGTGGAAGAGTTAGTATTATGTGTGCTTTTTATATCACCAGTCTTCTATTTGCTGACATTTGCTGATAGCAAACAACCGCGTTGTGTTGAATGAACGCAATGAGTAAGTCCGTAATGCACGCTCAAAAAAAAGTTTTCAACGAAAAATATGATTTATTCGATTTCTTCAATCTTGCAAAATAGTGGGAGGCGTGAATTGTTGAAATGTTTCTTTTTAGTGACATCGGTGAAAACTGACAGCTTCCCGCTCACACCTCACCTCAATCTCTCGTAAACTGTCACGCATTTCTCGAACATTATCTTGGGTATTATAGACTAAGATTAAAGGCTAAGATGTTGATGACTTTAAAGAGAAGAACGTCGAAAAGTTCTAAGTAAACAATTCAAGTAAACATTCTCAAAGTCAAAGTGAACACTATTTGCAACATTTTTAGGCTTACAGTGTTAGCAAACTAACTCAAGTCTAAATAACTAATATTGAATTAAAGTAGAACTAAGTACTCAATTCTAGCAATTCTAGTAATAGCAAGCAGGATCTGCTGGATTGGGATTCGAAGGAGAAGTCCCGACTATACGTTAGCCCGAAGCTGCTCTATGGAATTATGGATGGATCTAATGAAATACTTGGAGATTACTTCCAGGGCTATGAGCCAACTGATTAAATGTGTCTGAAGCCTACTGCGTAAATCAGCACAGACGCAATGTGTGTCGATTAACCGACCTACCTGAATGAATGGATGCTCTTTGCTACTTAATAAAAGCCAACATTATTGTTCTGGCTGTAGAATGTTGACACTTTAACCTTAATATACCTACTGATGAAACTTTTATCAACAGTATTAACATTGCATTGCATTGGCCTTAAAAAAAGAAAAAGAAGCACAGAAGAAAGATGTAATCCTTTATTTGGCCAAGAAAATGATTTTAATTACATTCTCTCTAAATGAATTCTCTCTCACGTTGTTTTATTGAATATCACAAGCACGCGTCAGTCAATTTTATTTGAAAGACGTTGTGTCACTGTGAAGCATGAAGAACGTTTCGCGTATAAACATTATGTTCACGCTAATAATGAGAAAAAGAAATTTGAAAATTGAAAGCATAAAAGTATGATTTTCGATTCTTAGTCTTTTTTTTTTTTTGCATAGAAGGGAAACCCTTAGTTCATTAAATGAACCAAATAGTACTTCATTCAGTTACTCTTTCCGAGGTTTCTTTTCTTTGTACTTTGGAAATGTGTTGTGTAATAGAAAAAGTTTACGTATTTTTCACATTTGAACATGCGAAACAACAATGTTTCTATACAAGCGCCACCAACGTCCAACATTATTACTCTTCATAATGGCTACGTATAACGCAATAAGTCCTCTTCAGCAACACAGTAATGTCCAGACACGTGAAAAAAAGACTTATACAACAAATATTTAAGGCTTTCATATATATTAACATTTATCACATGTATGCGTATGTGTGTATGTGTGTGTGTATGTGTGTGTGTTTTAGAAGACAAAATAAAATGTATATAAATTTAAATAAACATTCCGGGCTAAGTGAAATTAGTGATCACCTTTAGCTATTATACGAACACCTTGCACTACGATAACGTTGCATAAGAAAGAAAAGAAAAAGCAAAACAAAAAAACAATATGATGCATATACTTAAGTAGGAATTTATTTTACAAACGTGTCAGAAATTTTTCATTTCAAAATGTTGTTTTTTTCTTCCTCTTCTCTTTCTGTAAATACGATCTCAGTCACTCTTTCTCACTTTTATGCTAAGGCATAGGAACGCAACGTAAGAGCAAACATTTTTGTATCACATTGTTTTTCTTTAAATATTTTGTGCAATACGCGATGGTGTCAAGTCGGCGAAAGGGAAATGTCTCCTTGACTATTGGTTAGTTACTTTGTTGTTGTTTACGATTGCTAGGAAGGAAGTAATATATGAAACATAGCGACTTTGTAAACATTAATAGACAAAGTAAAACTAACGGCACTTTATTTGTTTTTTGTTTTGAACTTTCCTTGCCTTCATTGCATACTAAACTAACTGTATCCGTGCAATAGCAAGAAGGACTAAATAAAACAAGAAATTTTAATTTACATCAAAGTATATGTCAAGTGTGATGATTCTTTCCAACACTTATTTTGTTTTCTTTGTTTTATAAGCGAGTCAAGTACGCGTGTGTGTGTATGGAGGTGGTCTAAAAAGAGTTTAATGCTGTATCTAAAAATGTCGCGTTGTCTGTCTTCTTCTCACTATTACGCATTGACCCAATGATGGAATGTTCTTCGCTTTTAACAGACATTTTCTTTACATTCCCCTTCAAGTTTGTATTAACGGTAAATATATTATGGTTATCGAATCCACTGCGGCGATTACATTACGTATATGTAAATGTTGCTAATTGTACACTACTGCATACAGGTAGACAAATTTTTGTTAGGAAGATCCATAGAATACGGTTCACGAGTGATGAGCAAAAGCTCCAACGCTGCCTTTAGTGCTAGATTTTAAGCGAAATCACACTTAACGAATTTTGATGATGCCGCTCAGAGCACCGCAAATATCGACGACGTAGTTGAATATGTAGATGCCACGATTTGGCGATATTCGCTGGATGTCGTGCATTGTAAACGGACTCGTAACTTAGAAACACTCACAGGGATACCCATGCAATTATGTCGATTATTAGAGAAAAAGACTCAGATGCAATATGCGAAAAGTTATTATATAATAGTTGAGTTTTCCACCATGAGGTCGGTCGCTCAAAACCCGTTCACTGAATCGGAACGTATTAGCCCGGATGTTGCTGTTTGGTATTAACACCGGTCGCAATCTTCGATATGTTCTCGACAGACACCGCCTCGGCCGCTAAAAGCAAATCTGCCGAATTTTACTTATTCAGGGTATTCAGGGTTACAATATCCTTTCCTCGTTCTTCGTGGCATATGTAGATAGATTTCTTATTTTGTTTTGTTTTTGTTTTTTATTTTCGTTCTTTCCTTTTAAAACTTGTTTGCACATAAGTTTCACAAAGTAGTTTGTTTCTCCGGCTTTTTTTTTTCTTTTTATTTCTTCTACAGTAAGTTTTTACGGCACGCGTTAACATGTTTTTACATCATAAATCACAGTGTTGGGCGAAGGCTTCGTTCTATAGTAAAGCATTATTAAAATCATTAAAATGTAATCTAAACCGTACTCTGCCTGCTGTGTTACCTTGAAGACTAATTTCATTATAACGTACAAGAAAGCATTGAAAAACACAAGATGTCATCGCTTGTCATGTAAAAAGATGACGGCTTACAAGCCAAGCATGTCTGTCAAATTCGGGCAGAGCGTAAGCCATAATCGAGCATAAAGCCAAGGACAATGGTTTAATGCGCACGAGGCAATGACAAAGTATTTTCGGTTACGAAATTCTTGAGATGTAATTAATTATTATTTGTTTTTCGGAATGTTTTCGAAACCACATTTTCCTTTCTTTCTTTTCTTATTATATTTTTTTAAAATTATATTTAACGATGTAATCAAATTTTTTTTTGTTTTTTTTTTTTATTTTTGTAGTTTATATCTATTATTATTAGGCAAACAATTTTTTCGAAATTTTTAGGAATCGGTTTGACGGGTTTGCTTGGTTTTTTTTTTTTTATTATTGTTATTGCTATTGTTCTTTTTGACTTGAAGTTAATGAAGTGTTTAGTTGAGCGTGAAGCATGTCAGCGTAGAAGAAATTACGGAATATTTTAAGTGAAACTTTCGAAAAAATGGTGAAAGAAATGTTTTTGAGGTTTTTCGCATTGAACGCAAAAACTCTTAGTTAAGTTTTTTAAAGTAAGGAGACAGAAATGCAATTAAAAACAAAACAAAGAAAAAAAAGAGAAAACAAAAAAAAATAAATAAATAAAACGAGAAATAAGAAGAAGAAAAACAAAAAAAACTTTTCCTATTTTAACGAAATTATAAACTTTCGTTTTCCATTTTCATAAGTTTTACAATGACACCGAACAACAGCAACAATAACAACGATAAAAGTTGCCCCTGCCTTTACCTAAACAAGAAAGCGAGTGTTACACCACTAGAATGTCATCATTTATCATAAAATAATTAAAGGTTGTTCCATCTTAATTCTTATTCCAATGCTTTAAACATTTTAACGCTTTAGAAACGGTAAACAACATTGTTGTCGTTGTCAAGTTCTTTCTTACATATTCTTAAGTACCGCTAAAGTTTTTCCAAGCAAGTAAACAAAATACCAAAGAATGATTCTTTTAAAGTGTTAGTAGCTGCTTTAGAAACTTTTTACAAAAGTCTGCTTAGTCTGCCAGTTTGGTGATATTGTTTGTTACGCTAAAGCGTAGTTAATTTTTTTTTGTTTTTTGTTTTTTGTTTTTGTGTTTTTCTTTATTTTCATTTTTTCGCCCTTTTTGTTCCATTTTATTATTATTATGTTTACCCTTCTTTTCCGAAACTATAAACCAATACGTTCGAAAAAGGAAACGTAAGGTAGAACAAACATGTATACGCATATAAGCATAAGTTGTTTCGTAAAACTGTGAGTTAAAAAAGTTGTTGGAAAACTTCAAAAATATAATTTATTACACCTGAGTAAGATAAGACATGATATAATGCAACAAACAAAAATAACAATAACAACAATGAAAGAAGAAAAAAGAAAACACGAACCTTGACATACACTTGGGTACTTACGGGAAAACTTTATCGTTCGTTGCATACCATATCATAAAGATGGGCGGCCGAGATGGCAGGGGCGAACTGAAACGAGGAAAGAAATATAAAATTTCCCTTAAATAATAAAAAAAAAAAAATTAAGAAAGTTTCCATTCCGGTTAAACACCGAAACTTCATGCGAGAGCTATCGATAACAGCTATGCAAGTGCACATAATTATTGATTTCAAATTACGAATGATTATATAATGTGTAGGTAAAGCAATCTGTTTAATACATTTTTCTTTTTTTTTCCCCCCCATTTTTAATTACTACCACACAAACGGGAGTTTACTGCCAGATAATAGCATTTTCCGTACTTTTAATGAGTACTTTATTCTCTTTTTTTCAGCAAATTATTTTATTCATCTTACAACGAATCTATTAACACCCAACATATTGCTAACTAGGAGTTTTTTTTTTTTTTTGCATTTGACGATATATTACATCACATCTCTTTTCTTTATACAATTTAACAAAATATTATACCGGATGACACGCAGTTAAAAGCATATCTACAAAATTCGCCACATATTGTATTGTTGTTGTATTGATGTTTTCTTTTGTTTTCTATCGACACTTATGAGCATGTTCTTGAATTGATTAAGTGTATTACGGGGAGTGAGCGAACAAAAAGTGGGGAAAATAATTTAAAATCAGATTTGTTCCTCTAGCTGTGCTTTAGAGCTGGATTTCAACAGAGGTGCAGACGATCACACAAATTGGCCAACATGACAAAGTCATTCTTTCTACTTACCTTAACCTAGAATATAATATCGTATATATTTTAAAATATGAAAAGTTTTCCGATTTGTCAGCGATTTTGCCAGCGGTTCAGCGTTTACCTACTGTTTTGTTTTAAATAGGGAAGCTTTCGAAAAAAAAAAGAAAATTCATTGCGTATGGCTTGGAATACCAAATAGAAAGAGGAAAACTGGCATAAATATGCATCTGAAATTCGCGACTTTTTCCTAAATGCAGACGAACCTATAGATAATTTCTTGTGAATGACGACAGAAGTTTACTACTGCCTCCGAGACTGAAGTCAATGCTTTTGGAATTCTACTGACACCGAGCGAACATAATTGCAACAAAGATGTTATCACCTAGAGATCTAAGACGAAGATCCTACTTGTTCGATTGCCATGCACGTCTCAACGAGCACCAGCTAAGGAACTCAGCGAATCCATCGAGAGGAGACGTCACCAGAGTGTACCGTACCCACCTGAAATCGTAAATGTTTGCTATGAAACGAGACGCTCTCCGTGTCTTTGCAGTGAAAATTTGATAAATTCTTAAGAAAAAGCCGAATGTGTTGATACATAGGTTAAAGGCCAAAAGAGTTAAAGGAAACAGATTAATGTATAGTTGAAAAAGCTGAATAGTTGCAAGCTATATGTGATATAGTCATAGGTAACTTATTACAAGTTTATGAAAATAAATTCTGAACTTAAGCAACAACGAAACAAGGATGTTCGAGGAAAATCCAAATGGAAGAGTCAATTAAGGACAACAAGACATACTCACGTCACAAATGAAATAAATAAAAGCAACAGTTATATAAAGTGAAAGTTTGTGAATTATAATTGGAATGAGTTGAGGAAATGGTTTCTACAATTTCGTGATTGTCTGATACCCCGACGATCCGTGATCTTATCCTTACATTGGCAATCGACGGTAGAGAAATGTTATGCTTGGGACTAACTTGATTATCGCTGAACATGATCTAACCCAATTTGTACTTGTTCCACAAGTTTACTGCGTACAATAATGTAATACTTCAAGCATAAATAATATCTCTCATTACATTACAAAGCATGACAACCCATCGAATAACTGTTTTCAGCATCAAAACAAAAAGGAGCACCGCATTTGCTAGAGGACCACGGTGTGTTACCCTTACATAATGAAATTTTACACATCAATCTCTTTGAAAATATAGGTCAGCGAGCAATACCGTCTTTGCGTACATTCGTAGACGGCAAAGAATGAGATGACATTCTCGGTTTTTTCGCCTGTAGACTTTACTTTAATGAGCCATTAGTAAATCCACCTCTTTTATTGCCATTTATATGACAAACCACATTGCAAAGAGCATCAGCCAAGCCATTGCGTAATTGACCAGGATTTGATAACTGTTTGCTTAGGATGCCCTTTGCAATGGAGTTTTTTTACGGCAAGATACAACAGATGATAAAGTGGGCGAAGGTATCCTTTGCAGCTTTTAACTTTTTTTACACGATTGCGATCTAAATGGGTACACATCAAGTTTGCTCCTTCCATGTGCATATTATACACTTGCACTATTTTTGAATCTCTTGCTTTAGCCGCCTATCAAATCGGCAGAAATTGTCTATGGATTGCAAAGGAACAAAGGAACACCCTTGTTGTCTTTCCGCATCGGCGTTGAAAAGTCAACACTGTCATGGCTTCATCTAGAAATCGGCATTTTCACTAGATCCTTCTTGTCCGGGACTCTATAATTAGTCAATCCATTCTGCTGTACAGTTCCGACAAAATGCATTTCTTGTTTCGACAAATAGTCTAACAGGGACAATGAGATGTAAAAATGATCGAAAAACACTATATAACTTCGCATTTTTGGTATCATTCTGTCGTAAGAAGACATTATTGTTGATTGCCAAATCTGGCTCATCTGTTAGCCAATTTCGTTTGCCTTCTTGTCCGGAATACATTTCGAAACAGTATGAGTATCTCATGAGACAACACAAAAGAAATATCTTGTAGACCTACTTAGGTTGTTTCATGGAATGACCTGTTTTTGTTAAACACATTTGTTAGTCTATTCAGAGGCATTGATCTATGGGAATAACTGAAAATCCTTCATTTAGGTCGAATATTGCAAGTCTATATATTTCATATGTATATTTCATTGTTATTGAAGTGTAAGAGGCTTCTTATGACTTATTAAGGACTCATGATGGGTTTGTTTCAATGGCATAGAGATTATTTTCATCTACAAGTTTTTGAAGCCAATTAGGGATAAACTAATAGAGGAAACATCTGTAAGCCGTATTTAGATTGGTTATATTCGGATTTAGTGCTCGATTCGTCTGGAATGAAAAACAAGTGATCTTTTTTCCCAGAGAAGGGCACGCCTATTAAATAAATTTCTACAGTTATTTTGACCTTCATCCGGGCCTAGTGCTTTCTTGCTACCATATCATGTATTCTTCTTCCATCCAATCTCCCTTAGTTTCTCTGGGACTTATGTTACGTACATCCTCGTCATTCCGCTTTTATAACTTTTTGTAAGCAAATTACAAGGTAAAATATTATGATTCGGATTTGGTTTTATCGTTTTTAAGAATTTGGTCTCTAGTAGTCTTCATCAGAACTCAAATCACCAAATATGCTATTATCGTAACAATACTGATAACTTGGGCGATTAGTGGTCAGATGGACCGATTTTTCATACTGGATACTGATGTGTTTCTACATCACAAAAGCAACGGCGTTTTACTAACGAGTAATGTTCGCACCCTTTTATCATATGAAGGCAATTATCATATATGGCATAGTGTTTAGTTAATGATAGGCAGATCAGATCAGTCGCCAATTTAATTCCGTCTAGTTTAGTTTGTTTGTCAAGTCAATATCAAATAAAAAAGATTGTGCAGTTAGTTGTGAGTTATAGTTAGTAGCGATTTGAGGCGTGGCTGAGTTTTGTAGGCGAATCAAATTAAATCTTACATTAAATCCGTCAATGCCTGTAAGCTAAGAATGTACGCATTGAACCTTAGTCGTCTCGAATAGGAACGTTCTAGGGGTCTTCAACCCTGAACTCTTCGCGACTGAATCGCTAAATATGTTCAAAATTGCGTATGGGATGAATGCTAAACACAATATTGGATATTGCAAGCCCCATCCGAAAGCCAGCATAAGTCTATTTCCGGATCACGGATGTACAGATAATAACAAACACGACAACGATATTGAAGCTATTCTGCAATATGCAAAAGAAAAAAAAAGTTAATAAATGAATAAATAAATATAAAATATTTATAAAACACACACACCAATTGGGGATGCAAGTGTATATGTCTTATTAATTTGAATGCATAAAAAATAGGTTAACAGTTAAATATGTTATATCATCCACTTATGCAAATGTAGGCTTTTGCTTTACCGCATATTAAAATAGCATTTTTCTATTAACTTATTTGCGCTGTTTCCGCAATGCGATGAAAGGAAAAAAAATTTCTCGATCATTTCGTTGATTTGATGTGAATCGTTAAGTGAGTGTACTTTGGAATTTATATTCATCTTCCCCCCCTCCACCAATATTTTCCTTTTCGATTAAAGATAGATGCAATGAAATAAATAGAAACGACATGTCATTCTGGAAGATCGCATCGCAAATGAAATCTCCTGACCTTAATCAAGTTTAGGTTGGACTAGCGTAATAGTCCAGCGTAATGCCAGTTGCCAAATAGCATTCAATTTGGAAAATTGAAACGAGGTTGCCGTAACCAAGTGAACTACACGAGAGCTTAGTATAGAAGCAGCCCAATGACCCTTTCCCTAGTAGGCTAATCTAAGGTACCCAAGTCCTATGGTCGCACTGCTGCGCTGGTCGTTTAGACCCGGAATGTAGAAAGAGAAACTTTTATGTTTCAATTCATCAGAATGTTTGCCTTCAGCCGACATTCATCTGTCGTACACAACGAACATATGTTTCTTTCATATTTGGCGTGTTTTAATAATATATAGAGATACGTATTGCTTCCTCCTTCCACATTATATATATTAATGTGAACGGGAACGGACTATCGATTTAGACATTTATGTATGTATCCTTCCTAAATACCGATTGTAAACTCAAAAATTGTTTGTTAAAAGATCGCATTCAGTTCTAAGGCTTTTATTATCATTATAGGGTTTACAAAAAGGCTGAGTTAAATCGCTTCAATTGTGCAGTTTTTCCGTGATACTCAATTAAACACATGTACATACCTTTTCAATCGCATGGCTAGCAGAGTAGATATGAATCGTGACTTCCAAGTCAGTGTTCACCCGGTCAAATCTCAGTGCAGGAAAGCCTGCTTGAGCGTAACTATATGTGTAGTGAATTCGACTTAAACTCGCTTGTTAGTACTTTAGCTAATGATAATAGATTGGATCGAAACTTATTTACTGTCACTTACCAAATAACGCCCTTTTATAAAAAAAAGAACCTTAGAATCGGTGAAGGCATATCACTCACCGTTTGGGCACACATCCCCCCTAGGCAGCATGTATTCCTTATCTTTTTCTTTTCTTCTTTCCGACCATCAATAGGATATATATATATATGTACATGTATATATACATATGTATGTATGTTGAATATGTTCAAGTTGAATAAGAAATTTTTCGTTAAAGAGTAACACGACTGCACTCGTCTACATAATATAACGTCGGGGATCGATTTATTTAAATCAAGCACTCGCTCAAGAGCGCTTGCAAAACAGCTCGAAAATTTAATTTAAAAATTTATCTTAGAAAAATTTCCAAAAAATTACAATGATGTCGCCTCTTAATAAAATTTCTATAGATGTCGTAAAAAAAAAACTGCTTTGTACAGTTACGCATAAAGTGCTACAAAATCGTGAGAGGAATGTCTTTTCAAAAATATGTACGATCTACGATAGGCATTCAAATTTGGAATAGATTTTCGATTTCTCTTGCAATAAAATATCGAAAACGAGCTTAAAGAACTAGACTCAAGTTTTGTAAAAATTATTTATTATTTAATTTCACACATATTTATTTATTAATCTGTCACATATCAACACTTCGCAGTTATCTATAATAAGTTTTTTTAATTTTTTTTTTTTTTTATTGTTATATAATCTGTTTTCTTTTTTTATTATTATATTATAGGAAAAATATAATATGTAAATAATTTGTAAGTGAATTATTTATATATCGACTTTTTTCGTTACATCATTTTGTCGAAGGGAAATAGCACGTTTGATGGTTAACACCTAACATTTTAATTTAACATCGAAAAGGGGGGAGGCAGGAGGAAGTAAAACATGCATTGCAAATAAATTATTGTATATAAAATAATTCATATAGTAAAACGTTTGCATATACCCCAATATAAACAGTCCATGACGCACTTATATGCTTTGCTAAAAATTACTAAAGTTTACACAAAACACAATTTTGTGATTAAAATTTACCCCACAGACTTTATTTGCACGGATGCAATTTAATTTATTAAAAATTCGTTACGTATAAGTGTTTCCTTTCCCTTTATATAACGGCCCGGAAGCATGTTGATATGCTAACATGATCAATCCATTTGTAACATCCAGAGCAAAAACATATTAAATACAGTTGCGCTTCATTATATGTAACAAGCACGTGACAGCCAATTAAATCTGATGACAGCAATATTACCGATCAATATAAATGCAAAGAACTGCAGAACTGAATAAACACAATTCATTCACTTCGATCTGCTAAAGGGTAGATGCTTTTTATTATAATGTCTTTCTTTGTCTTTTTGCATTCAGTATTACTCGGATGCGAGTGATGATCATGCACCCATCTGATCAGGTTAGTTAGTTAGCAGTTAGTTTCCCAACCAAACAGAAAAAATACTAAGAACGAAAGCTATAATTACTTTAAGCAGAGCCTCGATAGCTGACTCAGGTATATGCGTTAAATGTGAAAGGAAGCACGATCCTTAGGCATTTGCTTACGACGATAGGTATTCAATATTCGCCTCGATATATGAGTTCGGCTTTTTCACATGTTTTTCATATATCGACTGCATACAATTTCAACTACAACATATATTTACTTTGCTTGTATGCATACGCCAACCAAACTGACATTTACACATATATATATATTTATATATATATATGTTTAGGTACACATATATATATATTAAAAAAAATATATATATATTTGTTTAAAATGCATGAAAGTTTTATACAAATAGTAATTATTTATCAAAAGGGCAAAAAAAAAAACACAAAAAACAAACAAATGTATAAAAAATAAAAAAATATCCCAACAACTATATTCAAAATTTTTAATAAAAAAACAACAACAACTATTACACAAAGACTGCTCTGAAATGAAAACCGATATGAAGGTGAACAATTTGATAAGTTTGATCAGATGTTTTCGTCATGATATTTTTTTATATGTTTTTT
>CCAG010005286.1:0-12005 GCA_001077435.1 Glossina morsitans morsitans
TATATATATATATATACATATATATATATATATATATATATATATAAGATATATATATATATATATATAAGATTATATGTCACTTGAACGCCGAACATTTTATATTCGCCATTAATCCGTTCATTCAGTTACAAATCGATCAGATGTTACGTAGTGCGTGCAGAGTATTGAATATATTTCGAATTTTATAAGATTTTATAAGATTTGGCAGCACTTTGTAGATAGTTAGGCAAGTTAACAATTATTTTTGCATTCCACACACTTTTGTTGTAATTGTGAGCATGCCTTTGGTTTCTTCACCTAGCGAACTTTAACGGTGAGGCGCAACGTAAGCTTTTCAGTAAAAACTTCTTTCCGAATGTCTCTATAAATTAGAAAATCGTTTTCAACTTTGAGTTTTTTTCTTCTTGTTGTAATCCTGAATGGACCGAATTTCTTACCAGTGGAATGTGATAAGTAAAGGTATGAGATCAAAGTTTTTTTTCAATTTTTAAGGCTTCACTAGAGATTTCAATAATGAGACGAGGACCATGGGTTCAATAAAATTCCCTATTTCAGCTGATCGCGTCTTTAGATACATTATTAGCGAGTATGAATACGTGGCCAGCTTTCATTAACAATTTTTAGGAGATGGACAACATTATATGAACATATGACGTATGGACAATATTTATTTACTAGTATGTCGATAACTTCTTTCGCAGTAATCCAACCAGGGATCTGAACGCGAGGATCAGCTGAATACAAACGATTTGCCCTCTTTCGACGGTTAAGAGGTCACACATATCACGTAAAACGAATTTAAATATAAACTACAAGACGTGAAGAAGAAGAAGAAACTGTATGAAGCATACGCGTCGGATTATTTACCCATAAGCAAAATTGCTAATAGGCAACACACTGTACTACATAGCATGGTGCTCATATTACTGTGTCTATCCCCTGGAGGAGGAATTAAAATTTTTCGTGTTTAACCTCCACTTTTCAACATCTTCTATGACCTATCAATTAAGAGCATATCGTAATGTAACATATCATTCCACTAGGCGGTGAGTGCCATAGAGCACATAGTACATAAGCAGTATAAAGTTTAAACCAAGCATTCATTCTTGAATGAGCTCGACATGCGAATCAAACGCGGTCCGTTACGATCAAATGGTACAAACGGTACGCTGAGCCAGATAGTGCGATACTTTGCAAACTTAGAAAACTCTACACTTTTTTAAGTTTATTATAATGTAAAAATCAAGCTTCAATCTTTCTACAGAAATTTCTGCTTGTGTGAATCTTTCAACACAGATAGACAGACGGTTAGAAAAAGAAACGTCCGCAATGCAATTGTAAAGCTCCAATTAAAAACTGTTCACGACAATAAGGAATAGGCACTGAAAGATTCCGATGTATTTTTCTAGTTTAAGTTCGTTAGTCTGAAGCTTGCTATGGAATCGGTTTCGTTTGAAGCGAAGGTCTTAATGAGGGCATAAGTAAATTTCAGTAAATCAAATAAGTCGCTTATACTAATAATATACATAAATAACTACCTCGTTATAGAGAGTGCAAAGTTTACAAACATTTTATTGGGAGGGAAAAGTATATATTATGGCCTCACAATCCCGCTTCAAGTTTTATGCAAACTTGAAAAGAACAAAAACTTCAATTCGAAATTCCATCGTGACATTATGCTCATGAAAAATTCATATGAAACCATTAACAAAATTTTATGAAACGAATAAAAACAATACCTACGGAATAAAAAAAGAACAACTGTGAAAATCCGTACTGGGGGAAAAAGACAAAGTTCAGTGATGTTAATTTTGAAATTATATAAAAAAAAAAAAAAAAAAATAGAAACAAAAAAAAAAAAACATTTTAATCACAGAATCGACTTATGGAAACATGAAAATGGTTTTGAATGAAACAATTGCAAGTCGCAATAGAAATTGAGAAAAACTTGTAAAATCTTCGCCTTTGTCGAGTAATCAGCATCAGTCAGCTAAGAGGATATTGGCATCAACAAGTTTTGAAAGAATTATGAACTTGCGAAGAATGTTATGAAAAACACACAAAAACCCTGTAGACTGTAATAGTATTGACGAGATGTTTGATTGCGATATGTCGCGTTAAAGATTTTTTGAGAACATTTTAATACAATTAATTAATTTAATTAATTAGTTCGTTTTTCAAAACTTATCGTTTATTGTTATTATGTATTATCTAAACGGCAGATAGAAAACGTTACACAATTTCTTGGGAAAAATTCATAAAAGCAAAAAAAAAAGAAGAATTTTTATTTATTTTATTAATTGAAAAACTTTTTTTCAACTCTTTGGAGAATAAAGCAACAAAAATATGGACAACAATATTAATATTTTTTCTGAAACAAAACAATAATCAAGGATAAGTTTACGCTTTATATGGCAGAAGACGACCGACCCCATACAGTATGATAGTAAATATGCAAAAAATCACGTTTGTGTAAATGTATACAAAATGCGTATATAAACGTATACAAGTGTGTGCTTGCGTGTGTGCGTTTATTTTAGAAACATTTAAGTAAAGTGAAGATACTTTAACGGCTTAAAGAAAAAAAAATAAAGTGATGGAGAGAGAGAGAGAGAGAGAGAGAGAGAGGGAAAATTAAAATGGACAGAGAGGAAATCAAGCGTACATAGACATACTTAAGTTGTAACTTCCTGTGTTTGCTGCCAGTCTGATTTCGTGCCTGAATTATATGTATAGAGAAAGTTTACTCAAAACGTAAATCCAGAAGAGATCCAAACAAAAAAGGTAAAGGAAAACGAGAAAGAGGAAAAGCATTTAGTAGTTGATCCTAAACATAAAATGCATTTATTCCCAAGGCAAGTACGTACCAATCTTTCACAAAACAGTAGCTGCAGAGAATTCTAACAAAAATAGTTTACTCTTTTACCTAAAGCCCTCCGCAAACAATTATACCAACAAGAGAAACAATAGAAAAAAAACAAGTACCAAAATAAAAGGAAAAATGCAAACGAAATGGTCAAAAAATTTACTTTCCTTATAAAAATATACATGCCCATCACTATCGTCGTTGTTGTCGTCGTCGTCGTCATCATCATCATTATCATCATCTTGGTTGTGCAGTTACAGATAATGCTAAGTGTAAACAGGGCTCGTTTTGCTTTCAAAAGACAAAAGAGAAAAAAGAAACAAAAAAAGCAAAAGAAAAAGAAACAAAAAAAAGCAACGAGACATTGATTTAACAACATTAGGGGCATTTGTAACTCGTTTAGGGAGATTTGTAAGCATCTTCTGCTTGAAATGTTAGCATTATTTTAAAGAGAAAAAAATTGAAGGCAATGATACAAAACAATGTCCAGCTTATACGCAAAGCAATCGTTTCTTTCCAAAGCTTAATAATTTAACCTTAAAATAATGCAAAACTTGTTATCCGTTTATTTATTTATTATTTTATTTTTGACCTAATAAAGCTGATTTTAATAAATCGTAAGTAGACAATATTCGCAAAGACAAAGCTATTTATTGCCTTCAATAGCAAAATATTAAATGATAAAAGCCTTTTGCTACGTAAACTGGGAAAATGAATCGAGTTGATGCCGGCAGACAGTCATACCAGAAATAAGTAAAAACACTATGGCGAGAAGCGGACCATTGTAGAACGGTCTACTGTGACACCGCACCACAATTATTCATATGAAGACTTTTCAATATAAGG
This sequence comes from Glossina morsitans morsitans, assembly GCA_001077435.1. Classification (NCBI taxonomy): domain Eukaryota; kingdom Metazoa; phylum Arthropoda; class Insecta; order Diptera; family Glossinidae; genus Glossina; species Glossina morsitans. The sequence goes on from CCAG010005286.1 coordinate 3,716, forward strand.
CATCATAGGAGCAGTGATCGAAAAAATGATCGCCTTTTGGTCCATAACACCTCAGTGTCTAAAAACTTGACGCCTATAGATTGCCCTCAATAAAACAAGACGAACAGACACGCTCGAATTAAATCAGAAAGTGATTCTGAACGGCATAATATAAAAAAAGGGGTGGGTCTATCTCAAGTCCGAGCGTGCGTTGCACAAAGTTAATTGACTCTTCTATCACCGGGTGTGTCGAGCATAAGCGGCCTCTGCAGTTATCACACAAATCCTACATAAAATCGATCAGATTGTTGGTTTGAAGGCAAAGATTGCCCGATGGACGATGGATAGAGAGCGTCTAAATAAAATCTTTCGAGTACAAATGCCCACTGCACACTTAACCTACCCTAACCCATTACGTTTTCTCCCTATACATCGCAAACCTATTTATGACTTAGTCAGGCGTAATTTGTTTTTTCAAAAAGAAAAGCAAATTTTGCTTAAAAGGTGTTGAAGATTTGATTAACAGAGCTCTTCAAGCTTAGCAGTAACCTCACATTTGTGTTTGCTCCTAATAACTGATAGGACCCATTATGTCATATTCAAAATAACATGAGCGAGATTGATAGTTACCCCGTGAGACAGCCCGGAAGTGTTAAAGAGCAAAATCCCACTTACGTTCTATCTTTCGAATCCTTCGAAATGATTCCGACATACTTTCAGTTATTCTGCGACTCGAAAGCAACTTAACTGACCTCTTTCGATTTTGATCTTTCACATTTAAATTTAATTACGAACACATTTTCTCTTTATGAACCAAAAAGAAAAAAAAAAGGAGAAGGAAAGAAAAGAGACGAGAGAAGAAGAGAAGAGAAGAGAAGAGAAGAAAAAACAAATGTATGCTCTTTAAATTCAATTATTTAATTAAAACAAAGAAAAGTCTATGAATATTTTTCTCATTCTTTTAACAGTGTATGTTAAACCAGGCAGTCAGCCTTACTTCGCCCCTGCATTCACTTCCCCTTCGGCCAAGGACACACAAAATCATTCGGAAACTTTCAGTTTGTTGTTGAAATTAAGTTTTCTAATATCTTGTTTAACTTTAAGTTGAATATGTCATTAGGAGCATGGTTTAGAAATAATATACATGTGTATATAAGTGTATACATATGTATATATATATATATATATATATATATACGTTTGCTTTTGTATGTGCTTGAAAGTTTCTTTAATCCCATAGTCCTTTGGTGTAATTAAATTCAAGTCTTTTCCTTAAGCCCTTTTAAGACACATACGCGCTCATACTCATCAATTTTCCAATCAAATTAAATTGTCCCCAACTCAAACTGGGAGTTCGGCATCACCTCAAGTAGCGCTCAAAATTTTATATGTATGTGTATTTACTTTTAAAACATCTTACGGCTACGACATGTAATATCTTAAATATATCTTCACTCACACCGTCTACTTCTATGCACACTTACACTTATACACAATTATATGTATACAATACAGTCCAGTAGTGTGCGTGTGCGTGTGTGTGTGTGTGTGTGTTTATATGTTTAGAGGTATATCCCTGCCAAGCAACAATTGCACTTCTTCTTTTGGCAAAAGCAAGTGCGTTTGTTGTTGGATTTTTACCTTTTTATTTATATTCGTTTGTTGTCGTTGCTGTAAATTTCAAGTTGTTGCTGCGTCTCTTAAAACATTTGCGTGTATAGACCATTTACTTGAGTAAACCTTATGCGAAGCAACAGGGATTCCAAAGACTTGTTGTCGGTTCAATGTGGCATAAAAGCCATTTAGACTATTTCGAAAGGAAAACAAATATGTACAACAAGGCCGGCATTAAAGTGGGCCGAACCGAACCGAGCACAGTATGATTCATATGCACATAGTCACGCATTCACATATAAGCATAAATATGTACTGTATACTTACAGGCAAATAATAATACTAAACCATGCAGTCAAGCAGTCAAGCAAGCAAGTATTTTAGGTTTGTTGTGCAAAAGCAAAGAGGAACTGAAAGATGAACATTTATTCCTAGATTTTAGAACTTTGTCAATGATAGAGCTTTTAAGGCATATAGTTTTGTTCTTATATACACAAGCAAACGTACAAATATGCATGACTTAATACTTGAATGGAAAAAGTTTTTTGCTGAGCATGTGTTCTTAGGTTTTAACCATTAAGTGTTAGTCATAAGTCGGCTTGTTTGTATACCCAATCATGCCCAGACCACTTGGGTAACCATTATGAAACAAATGTCCCAAGAGATAAAAACTCTATACATGTATGGGTATATATGTATTTATATCGTCGTTGTTTGTTTTAAATATTTTTGTTTATGGCTAGTTTGACAATAACTTCAACTTCAACTTTGACTTGTTTTGTTTTGTACTTTTCTCTCTCTCTCTCTTTCTTTCTTTTTTTTTTTTTTGTTTGACTTTTTTATCCATTTCTTAGTGACCTTTTATTCAAATGTCTTTAAAAACCATCGTGAAAGAAGAATAAAGGATTAATTTGTTTATTACAACGAAGATAGCAATAACTATTTCATAACAATATTTATGATTAGTATACAGTCCGAGTTGATGCGATTCGTTTATTTTTAGACATTGGAAAGGTGACGTTACCTTGAATTGACCGCCGAATTGATATTTTGAAATGGTCAAAGTGTCCAGCAGCGTTATAACGGTAAACGCTTAAAGTTAACAACACTTTTCTCTCACAGCTGTGTTCACTTCATTTGTATGCTTGCACGCAAAGCCTATATCAAGTCGAAAAGCATATACGGATAGCATCGAAAAAACTCGAATTAATATTCAGGTTGGCCTTCAACCAGACGATAATCTACAATGATTTAGGAGGAGAGTCGCACAGAATCGGATTTAGTAGATAATCGGCTTACTGTCGGTGAGACTTTGATTTGCAACGAATCACTTCATCTCCCGACTTCGTGAGAACATAAATATTTGTCTATTTTGCCTGAAATTCAGCAGCCTCGTTTCTTAGAAGCCTTGACATGCTCGGCTCACCGAGCCACCAACATAATTTAGACACTTCAAGCTATAAAGAAATTCGGCTTGATCGGCTCAAACGCTCTTACTTCAATTCAGTCTATATTTCGAAAACAATTACAACAAATATCAAGATTTCCACGACAGACATATCTAATTGTGATTTAAACTTTGGGGCTATCTTTAACGATTGGCCTGTTGTAGGGTACACGACTTTTACGCGAAATTATTTTCGAGAAAAAAGAAAAAAAGTAAAAATCTCTTTCTCCCTATGAACGGACAATCGAAATTCGCCATGACCCGAACACAATTTGTTTGCTTTTATATTTCTGATAACGATGACGTTCCAGGGCATTTGCTCTTCTGCTGCAACTACATCAGTATTTACATAAAAAAAAAATAAGCCTGTTGCATAATATTGTAAATGTCACCATCGTAAGTGAAGCGGAAATTTACTCTGCTGTATCTTTATTAAAAAGAAAAAACAACAACTGCTTTTGTGATAAAATAGAAAATAGAAATCAAAAGGAAGCAGTGTGCAAAATCCATTCTATAAAAAAAAAATATAAATAAATAAATAAATAAATAACTATTTAAATTGTTATGGTTGGGGGGAAACAAAGCATTAAATGCTCTATACCCCGTTTGTTGTCATGTCAACTTGTACGGAGCGGATTCGAAATACGCACGATTTAATCCAAGTTTAGTAATGTTGTTTTTGCTTCTTCTTTCGATTATTGTTCACATATTTTTGCCTTCAGAAATCAAAACTTATTCTTTAATATCCTTGCGCAGTCAAATGATATATCAAATCGCTATATTAGGGCAGTAGGGAAGGCTTCAAATTTTCTATAATACATTCATTTATTTTTCGAAAGTATTATTATTCATGGATTGCTGGTAAGAAATGTAAAAATGGAGGGCGATCGTAAAACTGATTCAATCCAATCCGTCTACAATGCCGTTCAATCTTGGGTCACAATTTCTCATTGAATATCCAATTCGTCTAATGCGACTTGCTCATTGAGCCCAAAATAACATGGGTAGACATATGGACAGACGGACAGACATATTTGATTCGATTCAAAAAATCGTTCTATAAAATGGAAACAAAAACAGCGAGCTAGGAGAATACTTAAATAAAAAAGCATAAAATAAAACTTATTACCAAGCAGGTACATATGCAACAGGCATTTTCGTGTAGAATATCAATGTTTATTGTATCAAAACGATAGAAGAAATATCTAATACGAAGTATCGTCCTGTCTATACACTGTGTCCGCCTGTCTGACAGTTTCTGGAGGCCCCGCCAAAAACCTGTTACTCTTTTAAGACAAACCGACCATTTCCCTACATGTCCGTAAGTAGTGAAGCGCTGCTCAACAGATGTGTGTTTCATCGATGCAAATCATTGCTAATCGAAAGCACCCTAATTTGGTGAATAGGACGTATGGGCTTTCATTTAAGAGAATGAACTTATTTCGCCTCCTTTGCTAGTGTTTGGCGTTTAAAATTTCACGAGACTTTAACTGCTATTAATAGATTACAGTTTTCTGGTTCCATCCACTTTATGTGTATTCTCCACTCGTAGTGTTAGCGCCATCTATGTGAAAATTTACTTACCTAGTAGATAACTGACAGAATTACTTAATCTTCTATTTCTCATGTAACATAACGTACTTCTAATTAAGAATTCCAACTAGATTCTAATGTAAGCGTCATTGAGCGCAATGCCAAACCCTATGTTTAAACTTTGCTTCAAGACTTCGAAAGCAATTTTTTTAGTAAAGTGCGGATGACAGCGATCCGTAGTGATTGTGAATTAATGGACAATTTATGAAATAAAATCTAATCGGTCCCCGCAACAAAAGTTTGGATTGCAACGTTTTGTTTACCCTGTTTTGTTTCGCTCCCTCTTATCTTTTCGCTTAACTTGACTTGGTTTCACCTTTACAAAGATAAGAATATGAGAAATGCACTTTTTCTGTTCTATTCGATGTTCGATTCCCAAGAGCGCGGATGAAAACTCTCTTCATTTGTCAGCTTTGACATCATCTCTTATCTAACGTATGTCACTCGAGCCGAAAAACTATAACCAACGACATCTGCCAGAGTTTCGCCACAGATACTATAAATTTTCGATTAAAAGCTACCTGCTCCGACATATTTTTGCAACAGGACACATATTCCAACCGATATCCACCTATCGCTTATAGTTTACTTTACACAATTTTAGCTGCGCCAAGTTATGCTTTTCTTTGCGACCCCGAAGATTTCAACATTTAAATTGGAAAAGAAGAACGGACGGACATTCACATGGATAAACGCATGGAGTAACGCATTTATATACAGCCAAATGAAATCGAAATTGCATTACAACCAACATCAAGGATTGTTGCAGGCCCTTTAAAACTGAAGTAAACGCGCATGTTTTAAGATGATGGTAACGCTTGTAATAAACGCTTTATGACTCTATTGTTAACAATTGAATATATATCATTATTGTATGTATTGTTGTTACATGCCAACGTCGTGCAGAGGGCTTCTATCATTCCACTACCGATCATAAATTTCGCATATACACTTGTAAATGGCCACAAAACAAAGAGTAAATTACAATTGTTGGCCAGAAATCGCATCTCAAACCATTTTTGTCCTCTTAAATTCGTTCGGTTCGTAACACTTGAACCTTTGCCAAATTTCTAATAATCAAAATCATAATCAGAAGTGTATAACAAATAGTTTGGCGGACGAGCATTCCAAACGAAAAAGAAAAGAGAAAAGTAACTAATTGTTTGCCTTGAGAGCCTATGAATTACTTTTGTCTGTTTTTTCTTTTTTATTTATTATTTTTTTTTTTGCTTCCAAGACTGGGAAGTGTTTAGTGAATCCACTATTTATTGTTAAGACATTAAGCTTATATTCGTATAGCATAAGGTTTTAATTTTTTTGTATGTGTGTATAGTGTTTGTTCACGAAGCACAAATCGTTTGCAACATTCAACAATTGCATGCAACATGCGATTGCTATTTGATGCCAAATTGATAAAATAAAATGAATAAAAACTTACTAAAGTTTTCCTCCTTCGGCTTCGATTCATTTCTTAAGTTCGTTTCTTCCATTTAAAAACTTAATTATATGCGAGTATTATTGTTGTTATCATTGCAAATGAAAGCAGCCTGTTGCTGTGTTGTCGTTACCATGCGCGCATATTCACTTACGTACATTTTTTTCATTTCCAATCCAAATGAATTTAGTGAAAATTCAACATTTTAATGATAGCAACAACTATGGAACAGGCACTCACGTACGACCTAGTGGCTTATGGAGTTTTTCCGTAATAATAAAATCAATTCCGGCTATCGATAGTTTCGTACAATTAATATACAGTCGAGTGAGTTGTTCTCCAAAAAGTACATATATAATTGCAGCTGCATGACAGTGCGAGAGTTTTTATTTTTGTAAACCGTATACGGTATATATATGTTCCGCTTAAAAAGGCATATTGACTTTTTTACTCATATGTATGTATGTTGTGCATTGCGAGCGAATATTTTCACATACCCTTTATATCTAATGCTTGCTTAGTATTAAAGACATCATTAAGATCATGTGTAGCACTTACTTAATTTGAAGAACTCTATGGATTAAATTTGCCAAAGGATTTTAATCAAAGCTTAGAGTGAATGCGTGAAAATTAATTAAAATTGTTTGAAAGAAAACACAATATATAATATATATGTATATATATTACAAATTGTCGTCTTCTCTCAGACAATCAATTCTATGCACAAAAAAAATCTATACCTCATAAAAGAAACACTCAATAATTTGTTAAAAGTTAATTCAAGTATGTCTACTTTTATACACACACATATATATATATGTATATATATATATATACGATGTATATACGAAATGCTTTGATGGAGGAATCTATAACTGTAATCTTTTACGCCAAATAAATCACTCAATTGAAGTGAAAAAATACACAAATTAATGCCACAGAAATTTGTCGCGAAAGAAAAAAAAAAAAAAATCGTATTAAAAATGTTTAATTTTTTTGACTTTATTTTATTTTACATTATTTTATTTTACATTATTTTTTTGCCCCAAAAAAATGAAGTTGTGAAGAAAGTTTTCACGAGTAGCGACATCATCTGACATCCGTACACCCTCGTATATGTGTAGTTAAGTATGTGTACGAACATTGAGAAAAAAAAAAATAGAAGCAAAAGAGTTTTAGCCAAGTTTCTTGGCGGCATACATTACTTAACATTTGCTTCATTGCATTCTGACATCTCTTTAAGCCCCCATCCTCACCATACCGCTTTAGCAAGTGAAAAGAAACTTTTGGCTCCTTTCATAAAGCAACCATTTTGTGTGTTACCACATCAAAGTCACTGTGATTTTAGCACACAGTAATCTACTGCTCTCTCTTTCTCTCTCTCTCTATTTCTCTCTCTTTTTGTTTCTTTTCCTTACCGTACTGAAAGTATACTATCATCTGGCGGCTAAGTTGTCTGTCCGTTTAATATACGTATATACATACATATATATATATATATATATATTCTTGGTTTTTTCGGTTTAGAGCTTTATGCAAAATCCATGAGCCAGAAAAAGACTATAAATGTTGTCGTCATTGTATAAAACTTAGCAAATGGCAAAAACTTATTTAATTCACTTTACTGCTTTCCCTATCTCGCTCGCATTTAATTCAATTACATTACGAAGGCTAAGAAAAAATTAAACCGAAATTTAAGAAAAAAAAAAAATTTTTTTTTTTTTCTGCGCATTTGCCACTCCAGTCAATTCTACTCAGCCTCTGGCACTTGAAGAGCCAACGACGTGCACATACGTCCCTAGCCAATAACAGTTAAACGTTTCGCATTTGATTTCATTTCATTTAAGCTATATAAAGAGATGAATGAGATCCCCGGGTACTTTACTATAAGTGCACTGCCTGCCCGTCTTTTTTTCTGTAGAAGCAAGGATTCTGTTTTCTTTTCCGCTTTTGGCTGACTCGTTGTTGTTGAAAATCATCAACCAATTATGCATGATACGTTTATGGGATTTTTACATGAAAGAGCTTTTAGTAGTCAAGTGAAGTAAAAATGTAGACAAAGACATAATGTAAGTAAATGTTGTACTGTGGTTGACTGTATTAAAAGGATCTATTGTAACATGCCTCTGATAAATCTGGGAAATTACGCTTAAAGTTGAATTTACGATTTTTCAAGTCAACGAATTTTAAAGACAAAACAAAAAATAGACTGCAAAGGCTAT